>JAUBNZ010000340.1:5978-18562 GCA_032355485.1 Bonnemaisonia californica
TCAGGAACGCCAGGATCGCTATCCCCGCTTGGCGATAATGTGGACATTCGTGGCGCGTTGGCGCTCTGTGTCGATGGTGCGGCGTCCTCGACTGTATCGCTCCCGGTGCATCCGCCATTGGCTGAAGATTCTGCCAAACTGACGCAAGCGGGCTCTTCAGTAGAATGTCTGACCGAACGGGTGTTCACCCTCGAATTCGATCTCTTAGTCTTGGCAGCTGAGAAGGCTGATCTCTAGAAGACCAATTATGGGTGGCGGGAGGCAGTGGCGGCGTTGCTATGGGCGGATGCCGAAGTGGTGGAATTGACTGGGCGTGTTTCCATTCTGGTGCAAGACTTAAAGGCCTCGATGGAGGAAAATGCCAAATTGGCGAAGCTCAACGACTACCGTCGGCGCTAACAGGCGGCTTCGATAGTCGCTTATCAGCGTCGGTATGTCAACCTCAAACGGGTCGCCCAGGGATTTTTCGCTGAGGCGAAGGAGCGGAGCAACGAATTCACTGCCATGTTCACCTAGATAGTCTCCGATTGGGTGTTTGATTCCAAGGAGGAAAGATCCATGATCAGGCACAGGTTGTCTCTGAGCAAGACGACAAAAGGGGCGAGCGAGCGAACGCGAAAAACGCAGCGGCTGGTGGTGCGTCGAAACAACCTGCGGGTCCACCGGATGCTAGGTTGGCGGGACCATCCAGAGCCAAAAAGCTGAAGCGAGCCAAGCTTACGAAAACGGCGCATGGCTTCGATATATGACGACGACTATCAGCGAAGCCTAGAAAGCTAGAGGGAGTTCATGAAAAGGGTACTTGAATATATGATGCGTTGAGGTGGTTCATGAGGTCGTGAGGCCGTAGGTCGGGGGACAAATAGTAAAGTGGTCAAACGTAGTAAGGAGGGTCAGATAAGGTGAATATGGAGCTGTTGGTCGCAGTAGGATACCGAGGGGCAGAATCTGTCGACTTCAGAGATGTTGAGGATGTTTTTGAGGGGTGCGGAGCGCAAGTTTGGGTGGGAATTTTGCAGGATCTATACCGATCTGTAACATGTTACTATTTTAATCTGTACACATATCAGAGCAAGCTGCGTTCAAGGCGATGCCTAACCGAAGGTTTAAAAGTAGCAAGGGGAGACGTGACCTTTATGATACGCTGTCCAAGGACTTGGAAACGCTCCACACTACGGGATTTAAATCCAGTGTGTGTTCGTTTTAGCGGACCACCCCCGCTTTCTCATTCAAGAGTCCAGCCGCGAATCAGCATACAATCACAGTGTACTCGCCCCTATAAGTCTGATCATTGAACGAATTTAGTATAGGTGGACGCAGCACTTTATTGCAGCAAATCGAATCTTCCTTCGCGCACATACCGGAACGCTTCTTATGAGTTCTACAAAAGAGCTTTTCATCTAAAAGAGCGTAGTATATCATTTTGGTGAGCTCCAGCGCAGTTTTCAGGCGGGGTTGTTGAACGACAATTGCATCGGGAACTCGGCTGAGACCCATTTTTGTGTTTAACATGGACAACGGGAAGACGCATGGATTTAAGGGAGATATGCATGTGAAGTGAATAGATTCCATGGCAGGAGGTGAGCCCATCAATATGATGGTTAGGGTAACTGGGTGATGGTTAGAGTAAGTCGGGGCCGAATGCCCGAATTGAGGCACAAATATTGGTTTTCAAGAACATTAATCGCTCATATCCAATGCGAGGCGTACGTGACAACGGTCCTAGCGTCTGTTATCGATCTGGCCCCAATGTGTGGATGGATGGCCAAGTTTTGTGCGAATCGCTTCCGGAGCCACGGGCGATAAAGGCGCTTCCTGAAAATCAGCAAAGATTGCTGTACGTCAATAATGCTTCTTCGCACAACAAGAGTGACAAGGTGCAGAAATGTTTGCGTAATATTCGAACCACAGTTCTCAAGGTGGCAGAAATATAAGTACAGATGCATCAAGGGCGGTGATTGGGGCTGACGGTGTGGGTGGAAAAGGAAGTGGGAAGCTAAGAAACCCTGGAAATTCCTTTTTTCTCAGCCTTGCGGCTGACACCGTGCGCGACTTTAATGAACAACGGGGCAAAAATGGCGTGCAGTATGGGCGGAAGCCGATGATAAAGTGCGCAATGAGCTTAAACCTCAGTGGTTTATGGGAGGAGTCCCAACTGACGGAGGATCTGCAGCGTATTATTGCGAAGCACCGCATTCATTTTGACTGCGAGCCTGTAATAGTGGAATATGCAGTGGAAACAGACTTAGAAGCACAATAAATCACACCTATGGTATTTTTGCGTGCACGTTTTTAACATGGCCCACAACAATTCTGCCATTGCCTAACTGTCGTGGGTGCAAAATTGATGTGGGCCATTGCTATTTATGAACGACCTCCAAATTTTACGGTCCCAAACTGTCGTGGCCCATTCTAATTGCGTTGAGCTGCGCACTGCTCGCATTCTAAAAATTGGGATTCCTTTTAATTTTTGCATTCTATACAGTCTACTCTGCGTAATTCACCATGTCTAAGTTGTATACCAATTTCTTAGGAGGGTAGCGCACAATGTGCCCTAAACACGGTCTAATCTACTTACCACGTTCTTCGAGGGTACTGCAAAGCGTGCATGTTCTCCAGTCTAGCTTTATGTGCTATCTCCGAATCATTCGAAGGAAGCTTCAAATAATTGAATAACCACCATCTGAGATGTAATGTACTACTCTGTCATTTTTGTAAATGTACCTATTTTGACATATTCTTTCCCATCGTGGTCTTCGTTGCAGAATGGCTGGAACAGTGCACAACTTGCAGCATATTAAGCGTACGCGCATTGTACGCTCTACTGTACTATACTGTACCTTGATGGACGTATCGTACAGGATGCCTGTCACTGTAATGTCCACCATTCTGTAAGCCTTTATTTGGGCTCGTCGACGCCGCAGAACATGCAGCGCGACGATCGCTAGCGCACAGAGAGATAAGGAGCCTCGCCTCTGGACCGGAGAGAGAGACGAGGCAGGACAATTAGAAATTAAACGAAGCAGCGTTCCTAGTGAACCAGTGTCCCCAGCGAGGGCCTCAGGCCGAGCCCTTTCTTCGTCCCCAACCCCATCATCTCATCCTCCCATTCATCCTCCCATATCTCTACACTAACACTTACCCTTTACCGCTTATTCTGCCAGCGCGTAGATTGTACTAAACGCATATAAGCGGGAGCATCAGCAGCGTTTTTCACGACAATCCGAATTTGAAATTCGCTCTGGTGCATATTGCATCTGGCGTTCAAGGGACTGAAAGATGTCACAGTCGTCAGAATCTACACCGGCCGTCATGAGCAAGGCTCAAGCGACGACAAGGTACAAGCGAATGGTGAAGAAACTCGACAATGTTGCAATCAAGACAGATGAGTACGCTGGACTTTTGGAAGCTGCGAGGTCGGTCCTCAAGGCCTTTCCGGTCACAGCATCTGGTACGACACCTGCAGCCCTTCCTCCTGATCATGTCGTAAATGATAACCGTCACAGCCTGCTGCCGCCTCCAGCAGAGATTTACACAGGAGAATTCTTCAACTGTCCTCTTTTTTCCACTGTCATCCTCTGAGATATCACAAACATTTCTAAGTTCCCTCAGATCCCTGATGTATTCACAGATTCTATGGAACTATCAGCAGAAGAACTAGGAAATTGGAGCATTGAAACGCACTTTTGGTTTGCCCATTTCCTCATCTTGGGCAGCAATGACACAAAAGAAGCCATCGCGATGTACAAGCGTACAAGATGCCCTCCGAACATGTTCTCGAGAATTCTTGCATCTAATGGGGAGGCCACAGTCCCCTTTGTCCCGGGAGTAACGCATCTGCAGAATACGCCCTGATTCCCCTCTCCACCTCTGGAGATTGCCAGTGCTGCACCGACTCCAGATTCATCTCAACTTGGCACTGATGTTGCTGCAGGACCCATCAACGGAGCTGAGTGCAAAAGGAAACCTAGAAATTCGACAGCTGACACTGTACTGGTACCGGCAAATAATGGAACAGGGATTGGATCTGAGATAAACCCTGATCCAGTTGCCCCTCCAAGATATGCTTCAATCCCTCTAGAACAGCAAAACTTTGAGTCTGGAGACACTCGTAAGGCATCCTATGTCTATCAGTACTTCAGAGAGAGAGTGTGTGTATACTGGGGATGTCTCTCAGTCTATTGAGCATGTTATCAGGGATTACAACACCTGCGCCCGTCAACATAAGTTGAAGCCACACCAGAAAGCAGACTACTTCGTCAACACACTCGACGGGTCGGCAAGAACCTTCTTCTTCAAAAACGTTAAGGTCGGTATGTCCTACACGGAGCTAACAGACACGATGAAGAAGGAATTCAAAAGCCATGCGAGGCAGCTGCAGATTCAGAATACGCTTGAGAATCTCCGTCTGCATCGTTTCATGTCTGAGAACGATATTTCTTCGGCTTCAGATGATCTCAGCAGATCGTGGATCACATTGAGAAACTTGCACCACATTGCCTACTTGACTTTCGCGGGGACCCACAAAAGATCAGGTACCTTCGCGGTGAAGTTATCCGACATTCATGGGAGAAGCCAGCAGATAGCAATATCGTCAATTCCAATTACTCCTTCAAGCAGTTCGTTTCTTCCCTACGAGAGAATCTGGAGCTCGAAGCAGAAATCGATAACCAGCATGCTTCACAACACTCACTTCTAAATGACGCTCTGGTCGATGAAGATGCGCTCAAGATATTCTACCAGAGGTACGGCTGCAATCCAAAGAATGTCAAAACATTTCCCAGGCGTGATCCTCCAACTGGACAATACAAGGTCTGAAAACTGTATTTGACGAGGCTCGACGCCGAAAAGAATGCGTCAGGTGTGGTTCAGCCTGGCAGCCAGGCCATCGATGCCGAACTGGTTCCATCAAAGACCACATCCGCAAGCGCATCCAAAAGGGAGAGACGGCGGTCCATCTCTTCTCGGAACTGGTGCTTAGATTGAAGGGAGAGAACGAAGCACACGAGCGCGTACTGGAATTCCAAATCTAAGAACAAGATGGTCAAGATTGCGACCACCAAGTCAGATTCGGTCAATCTGTTTCCGACCTAGCTGCGTTTGATGAGGTAACTGGAGACCAAATCGCAGAAACAATCGACTTTGGATTTGCCGAACAGGTCGATAAGGATTGATTCACTTATCACTTCTCCTCAAACATGGGCTCGACAGAAGTCAATGATGAGCCTTCCGACCTGTCTCCTCAGGAAGTTTAGAAGGGCGAAGTAGTCAAGAGCCTCAGGGTCGTTGCCCAGCTCGATGGGCTGCCGCCCATCGCACAACACATCCGAGGCGCAAGTTCGATTGGAATGACATTGCTTGTTCCGAGATATTCATCACTAAAATTTCTGGCGAATGTCGACATAGAAGGAGAGACAGCTTTTGTGCGGATAGTGGTTCTCCAAGGAGCTTCATTGGTCGGCAAGAACAAAATCGTATTCGAACGGAGTTTGGGTTGCATGAAAACCCGATCTACAGATCAAGGAACCGCTTTCGCTTTCGAGATGTGACCTTCGAGTCACTTGGGAAAGTCCGAATACCTTTGTTGACACCACCTGCTGTGAAAAAGATCTTCGTCGAAATGGACATCGTTGACGCTGATATCCCTGCACTCTTGTGAATGAACGTTCTAGATCGCGAGAAGCTCAATGCCAACACAGCCGTCAACCGCTTGGCTAACCACTCATCATTCGAAATGTCAGATGGGAAGCGTGTATACATTGACAATTGCTCAATGCCTTTGCAGAGGTCAGTAAGTGGACACTCTTATGTGGATATGGATCTCTCTCCAGCCACTCCCAGTTACTGCAAAAGGTGTAGGTGGAAAATTAGGGACACAACGCTTATTGATGTAGGTGCCACTATGTACTGTATTGGGAAGATACCATGAAAGTAAATTAGGGAAGCCTACACTAATAGGCCTGTTACAAAAATTAATGTACGCTAGATTGTACGGTTATCAGATAAAGCTTCGATGGCAAACTAATCTCCCTCCAACCGCCAGAAAACAATGGCTCTATCGCCATTATGGCAAACAAAACATGGGCCTGATACAGAAACTCCTGTACGTGTGAAAGTAGCATTTCAGTTAAAGTTTCGATGGCAAAATCCTTTCCCACTAACATTTTAACCCCGGCAACACGATGGTTTAGCGCCATTCTTGAAGACAGCATACTTCCATTTCTCGCCAGCGTTCTGTGATATTCTGGAGCCCTATAAAAGGCTCCCGCAGACGACATGCCCCGCTTGTCTGAACGATTCAACAATCTACTCGAAAGCAAACATGGATCCGTCTCGTTATTCCTCTCCCATCCTTGCGGCCTTCGCTAATGCCAGCGCATCAAGGGCGGCGAATAAACCTTCTTCCCAACAGCAAAAAAACTTCCTCCCTCCTGCTCTGCACCGAACATTCCGAGCTCCCCAACCACACCTGTGGTTGAAAACCCAAAGCCCCTGCAGCAAGTGATCCGAAGGGCTGACAAAGCCAAAAGCCAAAATTGTCAAGTGGATGCTGTCAACGGTCATCACGGAAGGCCCAAAGCACATCATTTCCAATACTGTACGGGAGTTTCCTCTCCTCTTCCGTGGAAGCACAAACGCGAATCTCACCAAGGCGAGCCGCATATGGAAGGCAAGGGAGGAGTTTAGTGATGGAAATGGCAACGTTCTTACGCAGGGTACTGGATCTTCATTAACCAGAGTCTGCCGCTCCGGGTTCAAGCGAATGTATTTGAAGGCACAAACAGGCCGTGGTCGGAAGAGAGCCGCATGGGTGAATGCACTTCATGCGGATTTATTGTCCAGGTTTGAAAGGCAGCGAAGAATTGGTGTAAAGTTTAACCTGAACACGCTACGGGCCTTGGCTCTTTATATTATCGACCACAGCGAAAATGATGAGTGTAACGCAACCCAAGTTAATGCTTCCTCTAGAAAACCTATCCGCAATATCATAACGGCCCGATGGATTCAGTCCTTTACGGAGCGGTTTCGAATCGTGAGCAGGGCTCTCGCTGGAAAACGCCTCACTTCCCGGGCAAGGGAACTGTTTATTGAAAAGGAGGTGACGTACCATTTGGGAGTGTTGTCCCATGCCTTCACTACGGGTGATATTGAGGAAGATAATGTTGAAAATGGCGACGAAACCCATTTTGAGATAAACATGGATAATGGGCACACGTTTGGATTTAAAGAGGAGGATGAGGTAAAATATACCGACGTTGTGTCGGGTGGGGAGGGAATGACGATTTTGGTACGAATATCTGGCGGGCATGACGCCAAAGTGGAAGCCCCATTCATGGTATTCCAGAACAAGTCGTCTCGAAGCTGTCCCATTCATGGTGTGCCGGATTCTGTCGATGGTGTATCTTATAGAAACGGTCCGAAAGGCTGGATGGATACGACTGTGATGCCGCAGTCGTTACGCGAACAGAATTCAATTTTAAGACTTCCCCATGGCCGTAAGCGCATACTATTCCTGGACAATTGCAGTGGACACAATGAAACACCAGAACTGTTGTCTGCATGCGCCAGTGTTGACACAGAGATCAGGAATTTCCCGAAGAATGCCACACTCCTTGTTCAACCTGCCGATTCTTTATTATGCAGAAGATCAAGCGGGCTTGGACAACGCGCAGGGAAGAGCACAAGATGCGGCTGATCCAGAGCGATGAGTGGACGGATAAGTCAGGAAAATTGAAGAACCCTGGAAAAACTTTCTTTCTGGAGCTCGCAGCATCTGCAGTGCGAGATGTCAATAGGAAGCGGGACGAAAATGGCTTAACCGGCTGGAAAGGCCATGATTCGAACGGGTATGGCCTTGAACGTCAATGTTCAGTGGGAGGAATGTCAATTATTTCCGAAGCTACAGAAAATTATCGACAGGCATCGCGTTCACTTCAATGGGCGGCCTGTTGTCAAAGATTGTCTCCCAGCTATACCCTAAGGGTAGAAATCCCTCATACTCCTGTTTTCTGAATGAAATTGTGAGCTTTCATTATTAGGGTGAGCAAGATTTAATGTCACCTACAGTATTATGGCCTACCTCTAATTAGCTACACTACTATAATTAGTGAGGCCTATACTACATGGTGTAGCATGTGGCTCCGAAACCGTCATGGTGATAGTGTAGGCGTCACTATTTGCAGTAACTGGGTGTAGTAGAATATAACTGACTCGAACACATCTTCACAAGGTCCACCGAAACTTCCTCCACCCCTCCACCGACAAACTCTTCAGCTTGATCCGAAGAGCAAGACCAGAGGACGTGACACCGGCAGCAAGGAGGATCTTAGAAGATATTTCGAAGAGATATGAGCCCTTTCAAAGGATTCAGAACGCTCCAAATCGCTTCAGAATCTCGTTTAGGGCGGAACATTCCCGCTTCAACGAACGAATTATCATAGATATCATGTACATCAACGGTGATCCAGTCCTACATATTTAGGATGAGGGCACGAAGTTCTCCGCAGCGATGTTCCTATCGGACGTATCAACGAAGAAAATATGGAAAACCATCTGGATATGTTAGTCAAATATATACACTGGTCTCCCTAACAGGATACTTTTTGTTGACCAAGGTGCGAAATTTGGGAAATTATTCATTGACATCGCCGTAACGTCTAACATCCAATCTCAGGACACTGGTGTCGAGTCGCACAATAGTCTTGGCCTTGGAGAGAGGTACCATCAACCTTTGCGCAATACCTTTCGAAAGGTTATGGTATCTCATCACGGGACCGATCGTGACATTGCGTTATCTTCGGCAGTAATGTACATGAGCGATACCCTAGGACCGGAAGGGTTAGTGCCCTCAGCTCTAGTCTTCGGGGAATTCCCCAAGATTGTAACACGACCCGAGACTCCAAGTCAGCGGCCAACTCTCATGAGTTGTGCAGAGCTTACCAAGACGGCTAGAGCAGAGATGGATCAGATCATGGCGAAGATGAGAATCCAGCGTGCATTGAAGCATAAGGTTCCGGCAGCAGCCGACAGGAGCTATCAACCAGTAGATATAGTCTTGATTCGGGGAGAGAATGTCGTTGACCATCGCATTGGAGAGTGGGTAGGACCTTTTTCTGTGCTTTCATTCGTGCCAGAAAAGAAGATTTTGTATTTGCAAGATGCTAAGATCGGAAATGCCAGACCTTTCAACGTCACTCAGGTCAAACCATACCTCGAACCCGAAATGATGGCTTTCTGCATAAAGGAGAAGATGGATCAAGTTTTTCTGTCCTACGGCAAAGAAGTGGATTCAGAATTGTATATGACGGAGATTATCCATCGATGCGACCCACGAGCACATTCCCTTGAAATGTCTGATGCGAAGAAATCGGAGATCAGTAACCTCCTCAAGCGCGGAACTTTCAAGGTGATCCTCAAAGAAGACATCCCTAAAGATGGAAAAGTTCTCCCTGGTCGCTTCGCTCTAGCCATTAAGTCGAAAGAGGGCGGGAAGATCAAGTACAAGGCGAGGTATGTAATCGGCGGTCATTGCGACAGGTACAAGAATCTTATGGTGCACTCGGCGATGACGCTGCAACCACAACCAGTTAGACTCCTACTTGCCCTTGCACCCATTCATGGATTTGACATCTCGGCTTCAGATGTGAGGCAAGCCTACTTGCAGTCAGCAGAGCCATTAGCAAGAGAGATCTTCATCAGAAATACAGTCCCAGATATTTAACTAGATGCCTCTGAATGTGTTCAATTACTCAAGCACTTGTATGGGATTTGCGAGTCTGGCAACCTTTGGCATGAGGCGCTCGACTCCCACCATCAACAGGATTTGGGCATGAAACCTTTCCGCTTCGATCCAGCGTTATACGTGCTCATGGAAAAGGGGTCCCTTCGTAGGCTAAGAGGTGGCTATGGTGACGATCTGATAAGGGCTGGCGATGAGAAGTTCAAGGCGTTAGCGAGAAAGAAAATGAGAAGTTCGAGATGGACGACGACAAAAGCCTCCCATGTAACTTCACAGGATTCTCTCTAACTGCGAAAAATGGAGGAGAAATGGCGCAAGAGCAACACGACTATTTGCGTAATCTCTCACAGCTCCCCGTTGAAGCGTCCTTCTCAGAATTTCGTTCAATGCGTATGAAACTCGCGTGGCTAGCCAACACTCGTCCCGATTGCTTATTCCAGATTTCGCAACTTGCTCAAGTCACTGAACAGCGCTTCAACGATTCCAAGCCTCTGTGTATCAAACGGCTAAACAAAGCCGTCTGATTTGCTGCTGACAACCGTGTTTCCTTGAAGATACGCAAACTTGATCACGAATCCATTAGGATCATCGGGTTCGAAGACTTCTCCTTTGCAAACAATCATGACCTCTCAACGCAACTCGGTCACATTTGCTTCATGGGGGGACAAGTCTGATTCCGGAGTACCCATTCATTTCAATTCGTACCAGTCAAAAAGAGTCGTGCGATCACCAATGGCTGGTGAGTTTATCGCCTTTAGTGACCTCTTTGATGTAGCTGCGACACTCTCTGCCGAACTTGAAGTTGTCTTACTCAAGAAGATTCCTGTACTCCTCTTTACGGGCAGCAAATGTCTCTTCGATGTAATGTCCAGGGGATCTCGCACATTCGAAAAGAGGATGATTCTCGACATTGCTGCTTCAAGAGAAGGGTTCAAGGAGAGGGTAATTTCTGACATCGCTTTTTTTAGAAGCACCCACAACATCGCCGACGGTCTCACGAAATCAATTTCTCAAGCTTCCCTTCAACATGTCATTCGAACAGATACTCTCACGTTGAACCCCGAGAAATGGATAATTCGTAATTAAAACCGGGCGAAAATGACTTTGTTTACTGGGATTTGCGTTTTTCTACAAATGATATCTTCCTTGCCTCTGCAATGCGTAATTTGTATGCAAGACCCCCTCCACACTATGTCAGCGTCATTGATGAAAGGTTATTTGTATGCAGCTCAGCGCTATCGAAAATCAACTTTCGGGGTGCATCGATGCACACGCAGTGATCTACTGTACCCTTTAGCACAACCCGTACAATCCATATACCTTGGTCCCGGTTTTCCATCCATTGAAAAGCCGAATCGAGATCCTTCGTATTGATCATCTGGTTCTCATCCTTCGCCAACCCAATGATGCGAAAGCCCATCTTGAGACCATTCACAACGGGACCACGCCCCGGAGGTTGACGAACATCCTTCTCTCACAAACAAGCTTCCTTTGCTCGCATGTTGCCATCTCTGGCCCACCGACACAGTAGATGGAATTCAGTATCGAAGCACGGGCACAGTACCACTCCACACTCTGAGTGAGCAGGGTGCTCATATCCATGCACAGATGTGGAGCCAGCCTCAAACTTTTGGCACGTGCCCCCGGGCCGCTAGTTATTACAGCAATTCCGGAGTGCCGCTTACAGTAAGCTCTAACCGCCTCGCCGACGGAATAATTTTGCATTGCCTCATAGTTTCGTGTAATCTTGGCCATGGGCACGGGGAATTGAGGAGGGCGAACGCATAAGTTTTTGAGAACGGCGCGTGTGGGAAAAGAAAATGAATTACTTGAGTATCCATCGAATGATATGGAATCAAATTCAATCCCATGGTAGCTTTCATAGCCTCCGTGAACGCTTCACGAATCTTAGAATCTACCCGCCCTCAACACACTCCCATACCTATCGCGAGAGCCATCCCCTTACAAAATCGTGTATATTCCCCACCGGTTCGTATCAGCCGCCCCTACAGGGTTCACAGGCGATGCAACATTGTAGCCAAGGGTTAAACCCGAGGATGAAATGCGAAGGCCTCCCCCTTTGTCAGTTTGGTTTGCCCCTGGTGGATTTTGGATCGATTGGACGGGTTTGCACAGGGACGCGTGGACGGAAGGATCAGTTGAGTGCTGTATAATTCCAGGAGCAATAGGCAGGATCATTTGCGCGGATGTGCACGGGGACGCGAGGGCGGATGGATCAGTTGCGATGCCCTCCGTGGGATGCTGTGGAAATCTCGGAGCTGTAGGCAGAGCCATTTACGCGGGTGTACTCGCGGACTCGAGGTCGGATGGATAAGAGGGCCGCAGCGCGAGGCCGGGAGCAATTGGCCGGACCGCTGGGACAAACTCGGAGGGAGGCGCGGGAATGGATGGATCATCGGTGCTCAGCACGGTGCGCCGATCAACATTTGACACAGGCCCATAGCTCAAATTACGCGTTTAAACGTGTTCGCGCGGCTTGCAAATCACGAGAGCGACCGCACGCAACGTTTCTTCTGGAGCTATACAAGCGCAGGACATGGTGGAGAATACGAGAGGAGAGAAATGGGTTAGTTGATAGATCGCCCCGAAAAAGGGGGTACAGAGGATGTTCCTTCTCGAAGTTATCGATAGAACGTCGCGGTACGCTAATTAATCCGCAGCCGACGACGCGCGCTTTTTGCACTACCAAAAGCCCAAATTGGAGGGAGTGTTGCAGAATGGCTGGAACAGTGCAAAACTTGCAGCACATTAAGCGTACGCGCATTGTACGCTCTACTGTACTATACTGTACCTTGATGGACGTATCGTACAGGATGCCTGTCAC
>JAUBNZ010000341.1:3727-18554 GCA_032355485.1 Bonnemaisonia californica
ATGCATGCGAAGTGATAGGTACCCCCGCAAGTTTAACGCGATCTGATTCTGTTCGACGTTTCTTTAGACGCGAGGGAGGGGATTCATCGTCCGATGAAATGACGACCGTCTCCGAAGGCAAGTCATCTGGACGCGCCACTTTCCCGCGAGCTCCACGAGTAGTCCTCTCAGATTTCCGCTGGCGGTTTTGCTCGCGTGAGGGACCCGGCGTTGCACAGGCGAGGGGGCAAGATTTTTGCTCCGCGGATGGTTGTAGGCGTTGCTTTGACTGTCTTTTTTCGCTACGAACGCTTTCATATTCGTTACGCGGGTCGGGGCGGCCGGGACGCGAGAGCTTCGCGGCGCATGCATACGGGGATTTAGAGCCAAGGGATGAGCGACGAGACTGGTGCGGCAGGGCGCTGCGGCTGGGGAGGGAAGGAGATACACCAGAAGTGTCCCCGAAGATGTCGATTTCCGATGTCTGGCCATGTCGGCGATTAATCATTTCGACCTCTCCTTTCTCGCGGAGTTTTTCTTTTTGACGCTGCAGTACATTCTGCTGCTTTTTCATACGGCGAGCGGCTTCCTGTAGTGTCTGCTTTCGCAGACGGCTGGAGAAATCGTCTTGGGTCTTGTCCATTTGTATTCGATGGGAGGCTTCCAGCCCAGCTTTCCTAATCAACTTTTCGGAGGTTTTCATTTTGGAGCTTAGCAGCTTATTACCACCTGTCACGCGAGTAAACATCGGGCCGCGCAACGCCTTCGTCGACGCGCGTGACGCACTCGTCGACGGCATTCCAGAAAGGATAGTTGGTGGGGATGGTGGCAGGAATGCAAAGGAATTGGCTAGAGAACATCGGGGCGACCATGCAGAGAATGAGACGAGAAAATGGAGGGATGAGACGAAACCGAGACCATGCAGAGGTTGAAATCGCTTATTTCATGTTCATGAGAGGGGCAGGAATCACTGCGTTGGCGTCGTGGGCGAGTTGGCGGGAAGCCCTGTTGAAAACATGTCATAAAGACAGACAGAGTCATGGAGCATACCCTTCTACTACAGGGCGTCAATGGACGAATGGCCGGGCACATGGAGACATGAGCACTGACCGTTTCGGTTGGTTTAGTGCTTCAAATAAAGTTATTTTTCAACATTTTCCGAAAACGCTTGGTGGGAAATGAGTGGGCTTCAAGTATGACAATTTAATTGGTTTCTGAAATTATTTCCAGCATATTAATATTTTGAAACAATATTTTTCAGAGAGAAATCGGAGTACAGGACTGTAGGACAAGGATGGCCTGGTCACCAGGCCGTCCCTGGTGCAGTCATCAGGTCATAACATTTTACTGGGCAGTCCGTTAGGAAAGGCATGATTTTTAAATAATTCGGAAATGGGCATTTCTGGCCTAGATTCTCTGGTTCTTAATCTAGCTTATGGCCCGTATGCTGGGGGGCACTGGATGCATATCATGCCATTTTCCTGTTCCTCATTGTGCGCGACCTGCATCCTCAGGATGCAACCTGCGCCGCTCTTGCCTACCAAACTTATCCCTGCGCCAACAACGTTCGCCTTGACATCACCCCTATCGTGGGTATTTCCCCTTGCCAAAGTTTCTTCTCGCGTTGCTGCGCGTATTCGAGTGGGTTGTCATGCCGCTGGGGTCGTTTGAGTATGGAATAAACCAGCGCTGGGAACATAAAGATCTTCCAAGTACTGGAAAGAATTCTTTTACTACCTTCTGTTCGAGTGGCGTTATTGCGCGTGTAGAAGGACCTTTGCATTTTTCTGACTACGATATATCCGTTATTCGCCTACATAAGAGAGTATTATTTCCTCATCTTCCGACAACATGATTTCGTGGTGTACAGTGTCGCAGAATATATGTACATTTTTCGTAGCGAGCACTGGGCCCAGATGAGATACCACGGTCTTAATAGTAACTATTGAAGAATACCTACCTCCATGCTTACATAGGTTCGTTTGGGAAGCAAACACCTCGGAAACGGGCAGAAAGGGTGAGATTAGGGCCTTGCTGGAAGGGCGTAGAACATTTCCTCTCAAGTCATTTGCAACGTTGCGTGCCGTCTAATCACCTTTAATGAAAGTCAAGCTATGGATCTCCTTTTGTAACGCGAATAGGATTCAGTCCCCCAAACAACGTTCTATAGCATTCTTCAGAGCAACTTTATTAACGTCGGGGCGCGTTCCTTGCTTTCCCTTCGTTAAAGGATATCGACAATGATCACAAGTCTGCAGCCCCGCAACGTCCTCGAAGCAAAGATAGCCCCCCAAGTGACCGATTACAGCCTCATCTAACTCGAAATATACTTCCATTTCTTCTATAATGCTATTATTCATACGTGGCAGTGGCTGCAGCCTCTTTTCCGATCCGTTACAGCCTCTGTCCTTGAAAAAGCAGAAACCTCCCTTGACCCAGCTCTTGGAAGGACCTTTCTTGGCAGCTGCATCAAACGAGTTCCTGGTCTGGTTATAGTGGAACCGACAGAACCGAGACTCAGAAACTGTTGCTAGCAACAAACGGAAGTCCTAAACCGGAAAACCAGAGCGTCTAGAGAGTTTCCCGTAGAAGCTCTCCTTTACCTCTTTAGTGTAAATGAGAACTTAGAAAAAATGCGTCTTCACCATTAATTCCATGAGGGAACCACCATGCGCCACCCTCAGCTTGTTTATCTGCTCGTAGTTGAGCCTTGAAAAAAAGGTAATACTTCACGGGACGGAACGCGTTAGGCTTCATACGGCTCTTCCATGCCTGCAAGGCTGCCCAAGACTTTTGACCATAACGCTTTGGATCACTGATGACAAAACAGCCTTTTTTGCGGAGATCTGCAATCTGTGTAGAGAAGTACAGCGCTATGCTCTCTTCCCTGCCAAGGGTTCTGGAGAGGAGATGTACCGACAGCCGCTCTTTTGCGCAGTTTCTCTGACGTCCAAAACACCGAAGCCGTTGGATTCTTCTTGCTATGGTCGCCACAACCCTCACAAGCGCCACATTTTTGTGCATTCCATGGATCGGCACAGATCCATTTATCTGAACTTTTCATTGCCCAAACTTATTCTGTAAGACATGCAGGCTGCCACCTCTTGGAGGTCAACCCAGCACCACCAGGACGCGACATAACCATTCACAGAACCATAGAAACGAATTTGGCAGGCGCCGGCGGTGGGCGATGGTCGGCGGCGGTGGGTGAGGAAGTCAAAGACCTGCCAAACGACATCATTTGAAAATTCTTCACGTGCATGCAACATCGTTTTCGGTGAGATTTTATAACCTCTATTTCCCTATTTTTGGCAATACCAACGGATTGTGGGTCGATCCTGAAATCAGAATTTTGGGTGAAGCATTAATGCTCCTTATGCAAAATGTACCATTTCACGCAATTTTCGATTGGCTACGAGTGCAGCCCTGAAATTCAGTCGCATCTCTCTGCGAGAACTTCAGGCCCCATCAGTATTTTTATCTTTTAAGGGAGCTGATGCGATCAATCTCGGGTAACGCTTAAGTCTTCGGTCACATAGATTTTTCAGACTTGTTAATTCGCTTTAATAATCTGTAAACGTATTTATCTCCTTACTCCCATGATATCTGTATTCGCCTCCTCCAGGTGGTTCCAAACAGAAGGGGTAGACCTTGTTCAATGCCTTCAACAGAGGTCTTGAGATTGTTTTTATCACACGAAAGGCTCCATGATGCAGCCATGCTTGACATTTGGTATAAATGATTCTGTAGCATCTCTATATATACGCTCTGCAAGAAGAAGATTAGCGCTATTCCTCCTAATTTAGTACTGAATCTGCTTGGAAATGATGCCCGTTCCAAAATCACAATGTCAGCCATAGAAGAAACAAATGTTGACAAGGGCGCCTTTCTCAAACATTACTCCATTCCCAAAGATGTTTACTGCGTCGCGGACGGTCTGAAACTTCATTTAGAACATTTAGGAGACGGCGCTATCCGTAATATGTATTAAAACGGATGGACACATGGCAAATACGTCGATAAAGCCTTATTTTCCTCACTACTGGGGCTAATAATCGCTCTGTGTTCATAATGCAACAGGCTCATTTCAGGATTCTGTGATAGCTGAGTGGGGACATGTACATGAAAACAAGAGAAATGATTTCCGGAAACTGGATGATGCTGCGTAGTTGACTTATAATTTCCTCTTGCAGAGCATCCATTTTGATCAGGTTTTCACATGAACATTTGTCTGCTGGGAACAACGTTTCGCAATTCGAAAATTTTATGCAGGAGGCCAAATCGTTCTGTCAAGCTTCCAAGTGGACCATACAGGCTTTTCAGGGCAGCTTCCCTAGTATTAAAGACTGACTGATGCATGTATGAAGGGAAATGTGAGCGAAAACTCATGCTGCTATCCCCATTACTTCTATTTTAACTTCTGAACACGATTAGTCCTTATCAACCAGATTCTAAAAAGCTATTTACCTCACATGGGAATTGAATCTAATCCTATTCTCCTGCACACGTTCAACACGTGAACTGCAGTTCCTCTTTTAGTATTCCGAAATATTTCGGGATGGACTAGAAGTCTGTTGCGAGGACACGATAACCATCATTTCCATAAACCTTCCCTGTCTCTTTCTTTCATCTTCACATCGACCGCCGTCCTCCTCCTCCTTTTCCCTTCTAAACGGCTTCTCTTCCCCCATTTCTGCTCTTGAATCCTCTCCTCAGATCGTAATCGAGATTCTTCCTTACGAGAGGAATCCTCCTCCCGTCGCTGCTTTTCTTGGAGTATACTGCCCGGTATCATTGAAGGTGGTTCACCGCTCTCCTCATTGCGGTGAGTAGAGCTACGCCGAGCATGGAAGATCGGTTTTGGCAAGGAAATAGTTGTCGATGAGCTCAGCGGATGACATTGATCCATAGATCCCCAGTCAAGCAGCAGCTTTTCTTCCTTATTTTGTCCATGAACATCTCCTGGAGAATCTTCCTCGTCCAGTAATGTTGTAGATGGGATATTTATACCAATCTCCTTGCCTAACCCTTCAGCTACCACAAGTTCGGCCCTTCGGTCTTTCTATAACTCAAATACTTCGCACAGTGGACATCCTGAGGCATAATCGGATCTCCAGTTGGCATCTTTTCGCGGTGCATTCCAGGAAATTCCAAATCAACCTTTCGAAAGAGCGAACTATCCCAGGGCTGAAGCGCTTATTGTGTTCCACCAACCATGAGTCTCCTGCTGAGAAAACCCAGATAACCTCGTGACTTTGGGTGCTGCCCGGTGAGTAGAGCATCTCTCCATTAGATTTCCAGCTACCGGGAGGGGTATTAGCGACTGCCTGGATTCTTGAGCTTCTTCGGGTTGACATAGCGGCGTGGGCGAGGACGAATGTGGTGCTGGATGGGCCCCTCATAATTTTCAGCCCGAAAATCACGCTACCCGGGGTGGCGTGATTTCCTGGCTCGCAGTTCCAAGAGAATCAGGCACAGTTATCCGTTGGGAAGGGGATGGGACGTGATGAGAAGGGGGACTTGACGGCAATGGCGGTGGATCAGGAGGGTGCGACATGGGACGCTTTTTTCGTCAAAGATGATCATCGGGTACTTACCTTGTTTAGCGTAGGTCAGTACACGAGACTTGTGCCACGTGCCGCATGTCCGAAACTCCCATCATGGTTACATGCGATCTATCAGCACAATACGGAGGGGGGGTATTGGCCTGCTTTCCTGTGCTAGTTTTTTAGTTTGTGGTTGCAACGTACCGTATCAAATTAACACAAATAAACGTATTAGAAAAACATATTGTAATTTTCATAAGATTTCAAATGAAAGCGATTCCCGCACCCCCCTGGGGGGTGATTGGATGAACATTGCCTCCGCAAGTCCCAACTTTGATCTACTGGTAACGTTATATAATATTTTACTGTACTGTAACTGTTACTGCCAACAACTTCAAAATATTCCCAAGGTAACTTTGAAGTTATTTTCGCCTCACTTTCCACTTTGGAATCATTCCATCCCATTCCACTATAATGGAAAATGTGCCCGTACATCCATAAGTCAAAAAATCTTGGAAGATAGTACACGTGTACTGTACCTCATCTGCCAATCCTTCGCAAGGATTCCCTATTCTTTTAACATTACGGAGGTACCCCCAGCTACGATGGCATCATCAACCTGCATAAATAGTGTCCGCTTCGGTATGTTAGAGCTTAAACTTTCGAGACTGCCCCACTGTCAAGTTTCTAAATTGGATTGCGTGTCTTGACTACGGTCATAGGATGAATCTCATCTGCTGATAATATCGAAGTTGAACGGTACTGCTCGCACACAAGTATAAATGCAACGAATATCACTTCAATGACTACCAATGTAAATAATACTACATTTGGCTGTTCTTTAAACAATTCATATACTATGGACCTGCTCGTTGAAGGCAATCGACACACAGTGTATCTCACCTGCCCTTTACATTAGATGCAGCCATGCATACGGATTGTCTAATAAGTTGGCCCTGCAGCATACATGGGTGCGGCAGTGTACGAGGTAGCAGTAGGTGCGGCGGTGGATGCCACAGTCCGCGGGGAGATGGGTGCAACAGTGGGAGCCACATATGGTGAAGCAGTGGGGGCAACATAAGGCGTGAAAGCAGGAGCAACATACGCCTCCGGGACGGCAGAGGGAGCAATGTAGGCATACGGCTCAGCTTCAATCTTGTACGGTTTCGACGGCAGCTCCTTAACCTCATAAACGTCACTCTCCCCACCGGCAGGGTAACCCTCCACATGTGGGCCATAGTTTGGATCGTACTTCACTACCTCACACTCTTTATGGTTGACATATCCACCGGGGTTTTTCGGCTTTCCGCCCGTCTCCGCCTTATCGCACTTGCGTTCGTACTTGATCTTCAGGTAGCACTGTGCATACTTTCCGGCGTAATTGTCACGGCATTCATAACCGTCCGCCTTCTCCTCGAAACAGCATCGCCTTGTTTCCACCCAACACATGTCCAGAACTTCGGTATGTTCTAGGCCGACATATTTTGCCTCAGGCGAACTATTTTGGTTTTTCTGCGGACGTTGGTGCATATAAGCATCCTTGCTGCTCGGTTTCCCTTGCTCATATGACATTGGTTTCTGTGTTGATACAGGAGCAAAGTAGGGAGCCGGAGTCGTAGCTACGTATGGAGCTGGTGCGGGCACTGCAGCCGGGCGATAGTTTCCTGAACGAGCACCATTGCTGGTCACAACCCCCGCAATGGCCACTGTAGCGCAGACACAAAAGGAAATTGTAGAGAGAAACTCCATAATGATGGATTCCAAAGTATAGAATGCGATGTCGTATATTTCACTTCAGAGTGTAGTTTCTTCAGCTTAGGTTGATGAGTAAATATTGTAGCAAACATGCCTCTCTCTCCCATGTCGCACACCCTTATAGTTACGATTCCAACATGAATCAATTGGTGTGTGCACTGTCCTTCTATCAGAGTGATGGTTCAGATGTGATGCTGGATCATGCATTGGGCCGTATTTGAATCTTGTAAAGGGTTCCAGAGAAATTAGCCACTTGACTTGTTATTCCGATGCGATAAACCAATGGCCTGCCAAACCCATGAGTCTGTTCAGAGTTCAGAGGAGTCGATCACTCTGGTTCACAGTGTAAAGCATGCCTCATGGCTTGTGTTCCTTCTAAGGGCTTCATTCTTGCAATCATGTGACTGGCGTGACAAAGAGATAAAATTAATACATGAGATGCCCTGACGGGATAAAACAACCACAAGGAGCCCACCTCTTAAGAATAGACAAATAAATCTAAGAATCCAAGCAAGAGACTTGGCCAACTTCGCTGAGAGTTCTAGAAGTCGTTTGGAAATGGGCCAGTAAGCACATCCGCTCCAAACAAGACCACTTCGAAGCAACCGTTTCCCCCATCTGGACCGATCAGGGCGGAGGGAAGCTGTGGGGAAAAAGGATTAACTGCCACGTTCCGCGAAGTTCATGGTTGCAGTTCGTTCCGTTCTTACATCATTTCCATTCACTTATTCTTTTAACGAATGTAGCAGCGGCTCGGGCCACCTCCAGTTCTGGAAGTATCCTGAAACGGGGAATGTACAACTCTTTCCTCGCCTGGTGCCTTGCACAATACGTGTTGTTCTACAAGAGTCCACAGAGCAAGTTGTAACTTAATATCCCTCGAGGCAGATAACATGTAATCCGCCACATGTTATTCCGTAACGATCAGACCTGGAAGCGATGTACATATCTGTTTTTTTATGACATACATGCATACTTTCAAAGTAGGAGTTTTATCTTCATGGACAGTGAGAAAATAATGGAAGGAGACTGAACCTTAAGGCCATTAGAAAATTTGCCTGGCGTTTGTTCGTCGGTCCATATGAGTTTGCTTCCTACCCCGGGCCAAATGCTAGTAGACCCATAATAGATTATAGACTAAGATTATAGAAGTTCGCACCTTATTTGCATCCAAAACATCTGTGTGTTTCTAAAATGAATGTGGTAGGTTTGCTAAATCTCTACGTGTAACGGAACTCCCTCTTTTAAGGCTGATCCCCTCAAGACAAAATGATCTAGGCGGTCACAACCCCGCTTATAAAAGGCGAGAAATGCTTACGCACTATATTTGGTGTATTAATTGGACCAATTATTGGTGAATGACTCAAAGGGGCTTTGTCGAGGCCAACTGTAGACACCGATGACACGTGTCACTTTCCATTGGCACAAAAACGTGGGAGCCGGAATTTCCGGCTCTCTAAAATCTGGACCAAATTTTCAGATCCAGACTCGGAATTTTTTGGAATCTATCCAGATTGATCAACCGTCGCCGCCGTCGCACACTGCATCCTCAATTCACAGATTGCCCGGACAAACAGGGCTCTCAGGAAAAGAATCCTGAGTATTTTGAAGCGACTTTGCTTCTGGAGTTCGGGTCTTTTTTCCTTCTCCTCAAGTCGTCGCTTGTTCTCCCACCTCCCACCCTCAGGCTTCGCCTGCTCTATTCAACAAGTCATAGCTTGTTCTGCTTTAATTCCCCTTTTAATGTTAGGATTAAGATTAAGAATAAAAACCCAGGGCTACCTCTTGGTTTCGCCGGCCTAAGCACGATTACTTACGACATGAGCCACGGGAAGGCGGGTAACAAATAGGTCATGGGACGACTCATCCGCGGTAGGAATAGCTGCGCAGGAACTAAAACCATCCTAACACCTTAGATATGCCCGGGCTCGACATCCCTCCGTCAGCCCATCCGAATGGTTTCCTGCGGATTGCGAGCGACCCCCATTCGAACATATCTCTGGACCTCCTTTAGAATGTCTACCCCGTCTCGAATTCGCAATGCTGGTAAGCCGGTGCTCATTTCAGACTGCTACCCCTGAGATCTATCTTCCTTTTAGATCAAAAATTAAAAGCGCAAAACGTTGTTCTTCTATACATATTCGCTGTGAATAAGTCGAATGATGCCTGAATTTTGAGGGGGGCATGTTCGCGTCGATTGCGGGGCAATTAATCTGTCTAAATATAACTATAATACTCCTTTCCAAGTCTGGAACCTCCTTGTTTGCTGAGCTCACAATATGGGCTGAGAGAACCGTGCGAGTGAATTGTTCTTGTCAACCTATTGCACTACACCCAGTTATGGCAAATAGTGTCACGTCTATTATTTCAGTGTCTAATTTGAGTCAATTTCCACCTCAATTAGCGTACGTGATACCAAATTCCGCGTGAAACTAATTTGAGTCTTACATGAAATAGCATACGTGATAGTAATTGATTTAACCCAGATAGTGTAACAAGGATTTGCCTTTGGGTTTTAGTAAACTTTAAGCAAAATTAACGGGCTCTCCTTCAGAATGAACGCGAAATTTGCTCACTATCTGTTGTAGCTTTGGAATCAATTGACGCTCTCCCCATTTTCCATTTAGATTTAACGACATTCCAGTCATGATCATAGCCTTTTTGGCGTATGAGACACCATCAAAGTCATGCTGTTTGTTAACAGCATAGAAAGATTTAACTGCCAACTCCAGAAGAATTTCTTACCAGGGGTAGGAATTTTGCCAGATGCATCCGTCCACTTGTTTTGCATAATCATTTGCCTTTTGCAATTTTCCCACTCCACAGACCACGGGATTTTTATGTTTTGGATTACAAATGAGTCGCATGACTGCAAATAATAAGTCAGATTGGGGTCAAAGTATCTGATCATTGTGTTAATTCGACCGGCCGCATGAAACATTTCTGGCGGTTGATTATGTCCCGAATAGTTTTACACGTACAGAACCCTTTTGCGTCCATTAGGAAGCGCCTTATTAACCTTTGAATCAGACAGCCTTTCTGGCATAACTTTTGTGTCCATTCAGCTTTTAGGTCCAGAGCGATACGACCCCCCCGTAATATTATCGGGCAAACCACGTATAGGATAGGACAGATTACTGTTTTTGTACACCATAAATGGAGTTTGAATTGTTACATCTCTGTCCCCAATGATACGAAATATCATTGTCATCGCTTCTAACCCAAACACAGCATCACAAATCTTAACGTCCAACTCGCCGGACATCCCCAAAGTTCTCCCATTATCCATATCAATGACGAAATGCGTTTCGTCAGCATTCTCTACGTCCCCTTCTTTCAATAAACCACTCTGAAACTCCCGTGCCAAAACACCAAAATGAAAGGCCAACTGCTTTTCAAGAAGCGTTATTTTAGCTGGAATTGGTTTGAGATTTGCGGTAAGAGCCCGACTCACAATCTCGTATCTATCGGCGAATGATTGGGTTAGTCGTGGGGTAATGAGAAAATTTTATTCCTTCTTTGTACGCGGGTCCAAAATTTCAGAATGATACTGATTATTTGTGCTGTTGTCCAAGAGGAAAACTCCTAGTGATCTTAAGTTGCGATAATTAAATTTGACCCCAAGCTTTCTCAATCGATCAAAATCCTCAATATAGGCGCAGTAGAGCGCTTCAACCCACTCAGCCCTTTCCCAACCTCGCCCCGGGCGAATCTTAAGATCCACATGAGCTCTATCCATTGGGACCCGTCGGGAAATTGTGGAATTCAGACCCCTTAGTGTGTGCCTACCGCTTGCGTCAATGCGTCCGACATATGTGCTTCTAGAATTCCGAAGTCTTGATGCTTTCGCAACATTTGCGTTGGCACTGCCTCGAAAAAATGTGGGAACTTGGTCACAGCCCTGCTAGGAAGATGCTTCTCGGAACCTGTGTTCGATTGAGCGACCATCCATCGAACAATCACAGCTCGTTGCGATATGGTGAGACCGTGTTGCACTGTTCGAGTATGCGTCTGGATGGATTCAGCTAGAGGGGTGTTAGAAACTAGGTCTTGGTGATTCTGCTGCTCATCCCGAGAGGGGGGGCAGTTCAGGGCTTTTGTGCGCTTCCGCAGTGCTTCACTGACCTCGAATGCAACCAAAATGGGAGAGGAAGACAAAGGCATGGTCGAAATTGATGAGGGTGAGGTTGTGGCACATCACTAGTGGAAGGTGCTGTGGCAACGTAACGATAACCGGCTGAAAACAGTGTTGGATCAACGAGATCGCCGTCGCCTAATGAGGCACTGAATGTTTTTACGATAAGAGTGACAGTATTTCACGAACTTTTTTGCATTTATGACCTCACAATATACTGTACGTGACAGTATTTTGTACATGAAACTAAATTTATGGTGACACTATTTACCATAACTGGGTGTACTACTCGCTCTACTGATCTGCTAATGTGTCATGGTTCCTACCCAAGACCCCGTTTTGTTGCACCATGCACTTTATGCAAGCTCTATGACGACAAAAATGGTTAGGTTGTGGTACTGCATGTTGCTTGTCGCACCGGTTTGAGTGCTGACATCCTGTAAAAAATAAGGAACGGAGCCGTTATTGTTGAAGTTGAAAAATGGTTGAAATTCGCTGAAAAGCCTCAAAGAGACCTTATTTTGAATATCCAGTGAAATTGAATTTACGGCTGAAATAAACGTTGTTTTGTGATGTGTGTTGATGTGGTGAAGATCAAGCTACTCGATCTTCCTACTTATAATATCAACGATTGTAGAGATAGCGGGGTAAAACCTTCCTAAACGACCCGCTAAACGTAGATTTCGTAGTAGAAGTAACCTGGCCGGACAGGAATCGCTACATTCATCGGCGTCTACGCCTTACTAAACTAGTCTAGCTGTTCTAATTCACGTTGCATTACATGCATAGCACTTTACACAAGAACGAAGTGATACCAACAAGGAACATACGATATGGCAGTGCGGAGGACGGTATGTTATGGCACCTACGCGAATTAATATGTAATTTAGTCTGAGTCATACGGAGCACGCCGTGAGTTATCAATTCCCCCTCCAGAAGTGCGAAGACAGTCAAGACTCGATTACGTATTGTTCAATGGGGTGAGAGATACTGTGCGTAGCCAACAGTTTTCTGAGAGCATCATTTGGTCCGATGTTTGTTAATCCATCTGCAGGATTGTACCCCGACTTGATTAGTGCAATGTTGTCGATCTCACGATTGTTGTATGACTGACGTATAGCTGAGAGGTCAATCATTAAGCGCTTTTCGGTAATGTAATTAGATCTGGCGATAACGTGGAATACGAGCTTTGAATCTGTGAGTAGCAGAATTGGAATACTTTTCCAAGTGCTTTTTCTAAGAAATGTTTGAGAATTTATACTGCATCAAAGCTAAGGCCAAAGCCTCTGCTCCAATTGTTGATGTTAATACACATCCTGACTTGTGAGAAGGAAGAGAACAGAACTATTGAGCAATTGTTCTGTGCATCTGAAAGTACGATGATGTAGCCCAGTTGCGACGAAAATTCTGGGTTGTTGCTGTAAGAAGCATCAGCATAAACAGAAAGGCGTATGGTATTCAGGTCTAGCTTTGGAACCTTTCAAGCTAATGTAGATGATAACCTTAGATACCTTGTGATCCTGTTAAGATCTTTAATACCGTCTTTGTTGAAATTTTCTGGTGTAAATCTTGATGACATAGATATAGCACATGCTATGTCGGGCCTTATATTGACAACCCAAGCCAATCTTGTACGCATTGATCGGAATTCTTCGAAGGATGCATCTTCACTCATTATCTTAAGTCTTTCGATACATTCCGTTTGAGATAAAATTCTTTCTCTGGAAGAAATTTCAAGTCCAAAGAATGTAAAGTTATTCTTTTCTGAAGGTTTCGTGTCAAAATTAGATGGTGTTCCGGCGGTAGCTTCTTCGCTCGAAAGATGGCTCTCCAGTACGCAAGATGTAATCCACATAAATACCGGACAATCCAAGTAGATTCTTACCAATTCGTTTGAAGAATAATGATATATATCCGGTCATTTGTTGCATTCGTAGATCTTCCATGTGATGGGTAACAAGGGTTTCTCCCCTATAGTCTCCAGAATCTCCTAATCCGTAAAAAGGTTTAACAACTCGGAGAAGTTCATTTCTGCTGAGCTCTAAAACATTTGGTTTAACAAATATTTCTCTTTTCAAGTTAGAAGTAGACTGCAGATAAGTTTGATTAATATCTGTAGACCATACGTCAAATCCTAGAATTTATGCAAGAGACACAATCATTCATATGAATGTTTGCTTTAGAGTTCTTGCGTTGTGAACAATTGATCTTTTCTCCTTGTCTCTGTGACCTCCAAGAACGAATCTAGCCTTCAAGACTTCTTTCCCGTTCTCGTTTCGTTTAATAGCAAGAACGAATCGAGAGGGAACTATTTTCGGCTTACTGCCAACTTCTTCCGTAAGGACAATACGAAAAGTACCCCTTTCAATTAATCCCAATATCTCTTTCCGTTTGGTTTCGTCGAAAAACTTTTCTCGAGTGTCTCCTGGGTTAATAACCTCAGTATAAAGGTTACGGAAGCTGCAATCATGGGATGGTGGAATTGGTAGCTTGTCATTTTCGTTAATCAAGTTTGATATGGGGGGTAGATTTGCTGGTTTGACGCTTGATTTGTTGAAGCTGGCTGATCCTTTCCGTCTCCCTAAGTCAACCAGCACATGCTTTCCATCCCAATGAATAACTAAGTGAGGTCCAGTCCATTGCTTAAGTTGTTCTCAGTAAACGTAAACGGGTTTCCAGGGAAGAATTGGTAATCAGCTGCTGGAGGGACTTTCTTGTGTAGACCTCTGTCCATTCGCTGTTTGCTAACGATACTGGAAAAATTCGTCTCGTGCAGATTTCATAGCATTTATTCTTTCAGTTTGACTTGGGGAAGGGTTGCAGACTTCAGGAACTCTAGGCAGTACTCCGAATACCAGAAGTGTCGGGACAAGTCCATCAGGACCAGCTGTATCATTCAATACTTTGACTGATAGTGCTACAATAAAACCCGCAGAAAGGTTCGGATGATCCATTTTGGCTTTCTGATATATTCTCCTAAGCATAGCATGATATTTTTCGCCTGCACCAAGCGAATTGTGCGATTATGTACCAATGTGGCGTAGTTCGATGTTCGCGGTTTGGCAGTTGGATTTCAATTCTCGGGAGGGGAATACTGAACCCTGATCTGTCAGAATAATTTCTGGAAAGCCGATATAGAGGGTAGCCCATGCTTGTCGGATGGTGTTCCAAATAGTTGCAGAGTCCTGTTTGTCGATGAAGCGTGCAGCACTGAAATTGGTACCGGAGTCTACAATATGTAGTATAACTTTATCACTAAGCCATGAAAGGTCCAATTTAACTTCTTGAATGAAGACTACTTCACCAGCGTCTCGTATCTGAAACATTAACGCCTTTGGGGCGAAAGTTTGACAATTGTGACGAGACTTAGCGATATCTTCGAGCATGTTATGCGTCTGAGAAGTAAGCTGTT
>JAUBNZ010000342.1:0-18537 GCA_032355485.1 Bonnemaisonia californica
TGGGCCGAGGTAAGCCATTGGCGAAAAGGGAGCAGTTATCCATCATGCGCCTCAGCGGGGAAGGGTTGACACCAGCCAACCAAACGGAGAGCAACGGGGACGAGCTAACCTATCCTGTTTCTCCCAGCATTGGAGAGAACTCAGAGATAGGGGCGGGGAAAGGTTGCACAAGAAACACAGTTTCAGGGGGGGAACTCGCGTGCCCATTTATTCTTAGGGTCACTCCGATAGGCGGAGTGATATTTATACACGGCTTTAGATTATTAACCCCTTAAATTATTTTTAGATAATAAATACACCATAGCCTGAATCAGCCAATCAGCGGGCTGTCTCGAAACCCGCTGAGGTCTATTGGGTGGCCCAAGATTCTTCGGCCACCCACATCGGGTGCCCGATTTGCTATCTCGGTAGAAATAAGCAACATTTAGACCATCCGTAGAAGTAGCGGTGGCAGGCCCCTTATCCTACCCATTTCAATGGGTAGGATATTGATGGGTTACCAAGTACCCTCTAATGAGAGACTGTGGTTGGTAGCCCCTTATCCTCGGCAAATGACATCAATCCACCTCGATACAGCCGCAGTGGGGCTGTTAAGATTGTATATCCTGCCTGCCAACCTGCTTCGAGGGCTTACAGTAATGCTGACAACCAGTACACCCCTCCCATTACATGGAGGGGTTGGTTCTTACCGTGATAGTATCCTTTCGGTTACCAACCGATGCAACCCGTTCTCATACCTTTTCCCAAAATTAATATTTTTTAGCATCTCCATCCATCCTATCACCCCCTTTCTAAGGGGTGATTACAGGGCTACTTATCCAACAAAAAGACCCTTGACCCTCTCGCTCCAAAAGGCGAGAGTTCTAATATGGCCAAATCATTTACATCCCGTCCATCCGCCTTACTTCATTCCAATTGGGCGGGTGGACGGGTGTTGACGACCCTTCCCCGTGAAGGGTCATCACCATAACTGTAGTACCACCCATCCGGGGTACTACAAACATTCCGACACACCCTTGACCACTTCCCTTGTAATAGCACGCCCATCCAACGGCGAAAGCTTCTTGGGACGGCCGCTTCGAGTGGCCGTACTGTACTGTAGAGGATTCGCTAAAAACATCGCACCGGAGTCAGCGATCTCTGTAGCTTTCTGGCCATTTCAGTAACCGTAAGGCCCTCAGCTTTCCAGACCAGGATACTGTTCTGTTCATCCTTTGACAAGGGTTTACTGCGGGGCCTGGCGTTGGAGGAAGGCAAGGCAAGGCTTCGGTGAGCAAGGAACGTTCTTTATTGGTATATTTACTATAGAATAGAACTTTAGAAGCATAGACGTTATATTTATGCACCAAAACATTGTTTCTAAAACTCCCATATCTATAAAAACTGTCTTCGCAGTACCAAGAACGAAGGATATCCAATAATATCTGGCTTTTTTATACTTATGCACTGCACTGTATAAACTTTATGTCCTCCTCTCAAGCATCCGTTTACCTACTGTACAGTGCTGCCAATAAGTATACGCACGCTTCCAAATATGGCACTGCTGGAACTACACGAAAGTATTTATAAAACAAATAACACTCCTTTATTGTAATTGGAGAGCCAGGAACAGTGCAAAAATCCGTTTTAGAAACGGATGGTTTGTTGAGGTGCTATGAATAAAAACACTATTTTAGGGTGACAGTAATTATAGGGACGACATATAAGGATGAAAATATCTTTAATCTAGTACTTTTTTGGGCCCCCTTTGGCCATGGAACATTCCAAGCATCTGTTCTGCATGGAATTCACGAGATTTGAGAGAGTCTCATCAGGGATAGACTCCCAAGAATCCAGTATACATTCTATTAGTTCATCTATTGTAGAAAACTGGCGCTGGTGTTCGTAAACGTTTCTAGAAAGTACCCTCATAGGTTTTCTATGGGGTTCAGGTCCGGCAATTTGGCTCGCCAGTCGAGAATAACCACTTCTTCCTCGTCAAAACACTGTAGTACCCTATTTTTCCTGTGGATAGCAGCACATTCCTGCATAAAAACCCACCCGGGCCCATTTCTTGCTCATAAAACGGCACCAAATACGTCTCTAATATGTCTCTGTACTTTTTCTGATCCTTCTTTCCTTCTAAAACCACCAACTCACACTTCTTTGTCCCTCCAGAAGCACCCCAGACCATAACAGATTTCCCCCCTAGTTGGCGTTTAGATAAAAACCTTTTTTCTTTTCTTAAATCATGCCAGTAGTAGGAAAATCCGTCTGGTCCGTCGAGGTTAAACTTCTTCTCGTCGGACCAGACGACATTATGCCAGTCTGCAGGGCTCCAGGTCACCTTATCCCTCGCCCAAGATTCCTGAGCCAGGACATGTCTCGGCAGCATCATTGGAGCCTTTTTCATCGGTTCGTAGCCCAGTGTGGGGGTACTGTTGAGGGTACCCCTGACACGGCTGCTCTTTACAGGCTAAGACAATGATTTCCCAATTGCCAAAGAGCTCATCACGCCCTTGTGAGCCTCCCTGAGGAGGGCTCTTCTTGCTTGGTTCGATAATTTCGGAGGCCTTCCCGTGCGCTTCTTCGCCCCATAGCGCTCTGGGGCTTGTAAAAACCTCCACAGAACTTTCTTCGAGCGTTTCAGCCGAGCTGCAATCCTCTCCATTGACCAATCGGACTCCATGAACCCTTTGATTAGGCCTTTCTCCTCATCAGTCAAGGATTTACCGCGAGGCATCTTAGTGATGGCAAAACAATAATTTTTGTAAGTAAACGTTGCGTTATACTAGCTTGTAAAGTAAAATAATCTTTCTCAGAGTTTGGTGGGATGAAACGGTCTGATTGAGGAGTTATCCGCAAATGCATCTGTTGTCTCTATAATTACTGTCACCCTTAAACAGGGTTGTTAGTCATAGCACCTCAACAAACCATCCATTTCTAAAACGGATTTTTGAAACTGTTCCTGGCTCTCCAATTACAATAAAGGAGTGTTATTTGTTTCATAGATACTTTCGTGTACACTGCCGCTTACAATTATAAAACACCCCCAGTATGCAAGTTTTGCATGAACGGAAGAAGGGTTTTAAAAACGGACAACAGCATCGAATTCCTCAGGTTTTATGACAGTTAGATCAGGTGCCTGTTTTAAACAAACCTTCATGGCGTACATTACAGGGATGTAAACCTATATATGGGGCGCCTATAACTATAAAACACTCTCAAGTAGCGGACTATATCCCGCTTTTATGACCTCTCTGCTCTACTCAATTAGTTTGTACAGCCTCCCTGACGCTCTAGTACCTCTAAAGCTCGGCTCATCATAGACAGAACAAGCTTGTCAACCACTCTATGCGGGATTAAGTCCCAAAGTTCCATTACGCAGTCGGTGAGCCCTTTTGAGTCCTTTAATTGACGGTTAGAGGCGCACAACTTGCGCGTCATCCATCCCCACAGGTTCTCTGTGAGGTGGAGGTCGGGGGAGCGCGAAGGCCACGTCATCGGTTTGATATTTTCTTCATCAAACCAAGCCAGGTCTGCACCACTGACATGAAGGGGTGCGTTATCTGTCTGATACTGCCAACTTAGAGACATCATTTCTTCTGCGTAGGGTAGTAAATGATCCTCCATTATCTTTAGGTAGTCAGGATTCTTCTTTTGACCATTAATGAGCATGAATTTTGATCTCACGTGAACAGGAAAAGCACCCCAAAACCATCATCCCACCTTCACCATTTTGACGCCTTGAAAGAACCTTCTCCTCCCGATGGAGGTCATGGCATTATCTATGCCGCCCATCTGGGCCGTCCAGGTTGAATCTTTTCCCATCAGAGAAGACCATAAGACCCCACTGCAACTTGTTCCATCGAACATGCCGACGACCCCACTTTTTTCTATTTTCTTTGTGAACTGGAGTCAACTTCGGTGCTTTGATAGCCTTCTTGTGCTTCTAGTTAGAGTTACATTTGAGGTAAGAACGTGTACGGCTTACAGAAAAGGACAATGAGGGCGACTGCTGCAATTTTCTGGCCGTTAATCCCCTATCTGATGCCGCTCGGAACAATTTACGTTGTTCCTGCGCTGTGATTTTGCGAGGACGGCGGCAGCGACAGATATTGTTGTAACTTTGGGGGTCGCGCAGGAATTTTGAGATGACTTTGCGACTTCTCTGTAGCTTTTTAGAGATGACATTGGCACTTAAGCCTTCATCATGGTAGGTAATAACTTTCCCGCGCTATACTTGCGAGAGGGGAGTTCCTCGTTGCATTGTTTTGTATGGGACGCTCAGCAGGATGGTGCCACAGCTTATCCAGCCTGCATTTGTACTGATGGACCTCGTAACGGCAAGATATCGTCCGCTACTTGAAAGTGTTTTATACTTACAGGCGCCCCATAAATAGGTATGCATCCCTGTACCGTACGCCATAAAGGTTCGTTTAAAACAGGCACCTGATCTAAGAGCACCCCTAGTGGTTGAGTAAATGAGTAAATTTTTGATGTTTGGAGATAAATTTACTCACGATCAACTCTAGTGGAGTGGTCATCTCAAAACATTTAACCTTTTTGAGTAAATCTATCTCCAAACTGCCGACCGGATGGCGACAGATTTACTCATTTAGTTTTATAGAGATGCCAGTAGCGTTACGCCACATTGCAAAGAGACCAGACGTTCCCGCCAAGTCTATTGATTTCAAACAGAATGCATACCCAACCTGAACATAAAGCCACTTGCGACAACTTTCCCCATTACCCTCACCTCGTTCATCCCCTTCCTCCTTCCTGTTCATCTCCTTCCTCTTTCTTGTGCGAAATGTCTCGTGAGTGCCCTACGGCATCAATGCCGCCATCAAACACATCTGCGATAGAGCATTCTATGTCTGAAGACGACTCAGATGATGTGCTTTCCACCATTACTGCTGCGGGGGAGTGAATGGGCGGAATGACGTTCTACACAAGGCATCACAACCCCATACAGGACCCGGTACTCTATGCCCGTTACATTTTTGGAAGCCCCAATCAAGGCACACCACGTTTGTTCCTAGATTAATTTACTCTTTGGTCAGTAGTGTTGCGTAGGAAATGGTTACAGTATCTCCAAATGGGATATTTTCATATTTAACCTTTAGATTTAACAAAACCAGTAGGGGTGCTCTAACCGTTATTTATCTGTTCTTTAAGAACTGTGAATTGTGAGTCACTCGGACGGCAAATTACAGGCAACGAAAATGGCATACACATAATGAAGGAAGGTATACGACTGAATTCACGCGGATACAATATAGAGACAATCGGCACACTATTCAACTGCTGTACCGTGTACTATACCGCGCTGTTTGCTTATATTGGCGCCGAGCATGAAAGGACATCCATGCATTATCGGGCTGTCAAGCGGCGGCCCCCATGGATGTGGCTCAACGTCTCCACCCATGCACCTTCAGTCGCGAACACGGCACACTTACAGCAAATCTGCAGCTCCTAAGCCACCCCTGCGCACATTTCAACGACAAGTTGTTTACATCTACACACTCACGTGTCTTTTTAATGTCTTCCATCTGTCCATATGGAGCAATCACGCGGTCAAGGTCATTGTGGGCAACGGAATCCTCGCAAGGTGAACCTGCACTTTTCTTCTGCATCAAGCTCGATTCGTACAAAAATACATATTGTACAATGGTTGATTGCCAAACTAATGATACTCCTAAACATGCATGAGGCACGAGAAACGGCGCGACTCGATAAACGTCAACACTTCACCCATCAGCAGTTGAACTTCGTCACAGCCTTCTACGCTTCCGAGTCCTCGCTAGTGGGAAAGCGACTAACCAGGGCAGTGTGTATCCCGGCGGCTGGGGGAATCCATCATTACACAACACGTGTGGGCATCCTGAAACGCTTGTTGATCATTTCATGCCTCTTCAAAGGTAATCGAAGGCCATTCGAAAACCATATGACAACCATTATTATACATCAGCTCTTCCCTTTCACTCGTACGTTCTCCGTCATATGCTTCGATTCATCTTCCCAATCACATTGGTCCCCGCTCTAAGGAAGCTGCCCTCATCCACCTTTCCACCCCTATTCGCCGCCTCGGTGAGAAGAGCATCGGAAACAAGCTCTTCTTCATCTTCGCTCAGCCTCACAGCCCCAAGCTGTTCAGAAATAGCATTGCACAACTGTCTACTCGCTCTCAGATGCGACAGCGTGCCCTCCTCAGCGCTGGCTACGAATACCGCACGGAGTCCTTCCTCACTCGCAGCCGAGCCGACCATGGGAGTCCCCAGCAAACGGCCCATCGAACCACCCGCTGAAGCACTCGCCGAACCGCCAACCGAATAACCCAGATCCCCACTCACAGTTGTCGCCTCCTCATCCTCATATTCGTCTTTTTCTGCCTCATGCTCGGCTACAATCCGGGTCACTTCGCCTCTCAGCGGATGCAATCCGCGGACAAACTGCTCCTCAAGGCCGGCCACTAGATCTTCTCTGTCCTTCGGATTCATTTTTCGCAAGAACGCATCAGAAAGCACCAGTTGCACGATACGGACGGCCAGTACATCCTCCTGTTGCCAGAGCTGTCCCGAGCTATTGGACGGTCCGATCTGTGCGCCCGCTCCATGTCCGCTGACAAGTCTCGCCGCTGTGTCTACAGCACTGGCAACATCGAGGCTCAAGATGAGGTCAACATCGTCTTGCGCAGGCGCCATGGCCACCGCCATCGTAAATGGCACAAGCGCCTTTCCAAGTCTGACAAGACTTGAGTACCGCTTCTGCCGAGCGGCACGTTCGGCTCCCGGACCAATCTGCGTGACATCTATGGGCAGACCGGCCACATGCGGTGCGAGTGATCGGACTCTCGTCTCCATGTGAGCGATGCGTGCCGTAAGGACCTGGTACACCTGAGCCTTGACAGTCTCCAGGCGCGGTGCAAGGTCGCGTCCAAATTGATTCAGTAGGCTGCCACCGCGCATTTTGCACACATCATCTTCTGTTAAAATGTCTGCATTTTGCGCGTCTTGTAGAATGCGGGATGCGACTTCTTGCGAGCGATAGGACCGGAGGAGTCTTGGAAGCTCACAATAGAGTTTTCTGTAGAGAAATGTGTGGTTAAATGCGTCCTCGTCAGCGGACCGGAATTTTCTGCTCGCCCACATCGTTCGTACGCAAAGATGACCCATGTAGACGTCGGAAAGCGTGCGAACATTCTTAAGACTGAAGTCCTTTTCAATGGCATTGGCGACTGTGGACGGATCGAGAGGATGACCGCCGTTCATATAGCGGAAAAATACACGAGAGATTTCCGAAATCTCGTCGCCTTCTGCAGAGCCTGACGAAGCCTGCAAGCCTCGCCGCGAGGGAGGTTGAAGTTCGAAAAGGCCAGCACAGCCGTCGCTACCGCCCGAGATGATATGGCTTCCACTGGCACTAATGGCGCATCTGAGGACGCGAGAATTGGGAGTATGCGCACGCAGAGCAGGGAACCTGTGCCCACTGAGCACGTTCCAGGCACAGACAAGGCCCTTTTCACCGCATGTAACGACACGGGCACCATCGGACGTGATGGAGCATCCAAAGAGCCGCTGTGACAGATTAAATTCCTGTAAAACCTTTAGAGAACGGGCATCCCATATAGCTAGACGACCGTCTTCGCCGCAGGACACGAAGAGATTTCCTGTCTCGTCTGCAGCACAGTCTGTGACATGTCGAGAGGAAGCTTGAATAGCACACATTTGCCTCGAGGAACGCTTGTCCCATCCGCGCAGCACGCCGTCAAACCCAGATGATAGAATCATGGCTGAGTCCCGAAACATGGCGACAGCTGATACCTTTGTAGCATGGCCTGTAAAAACACTGGTGAAAGTCTGAGTATCAACATCCCAAAGCCTGACGGTGCTATCAAAGCCTGCAGAAGCCAGTATATGCCCCGTCGCCGAGAGGGCCACATCGCTGACGCGCTCGCGATGGCCGAAAAGGGACGCACGTCTATGACCGTTACTACCACGCCACACGTGAATAACGCCGCTGTCATCACAGGAGGCGCCCAGGGCCCCATCGTGCGTCAGGGTGACACCAAACACAGAGGTGCGATGCAGGGTAACTGTAGAGCGCAGGGAGCGGGTGGTGGTCTCGTAGACATGGACGGCCGGGGCGAGCGGCTGGGCGGGCGGGAGGTAGTCGGAGGCGGACAGGGGCAGGTCGCCGGCGACGGCGTGGCTGGCGGCGTCGGGGGTGAGACAGGCGGCGTTGAGCGAGTGGGGGTGCGGGAAGGCGTAGAGGGTCGAGGCGGAGTTTGCGGGCGATAGGGTTTCAGAGTTGGATGGTGTCTGCTGCGGCGTTAGCGAGGAGCCGGTCGCTGAGAATAACAGGCTGTAGCCCGTTCGGCGGTTGCGCAGTCGGGCGAACATGGTGGGGAGCTGGCGCGGTTGAGGTCGGTTGTGCGCAGCGTGGGGCTGCGTTTGGAGCGTTTCAATCGGGACACTTGAGGTGTTTGAAAAGGAAGCGGAAGTACCCTTTGAAGGGTACCCCTTGAAGGGTACCCCTTGAAGGGTACGTAGAGCGGTTGTACTGCAAGGGTCCTCTTTTTGCTCAGGAGTAGTTTCTGCATAACAGGGCAACACTATAATAGAGATGGTATACAGGATTAGTACTATTACGATACTGCCGTCAGCTTTAAAATTATAACTTAAAAGCAGGTTTCTACCGAAATAGTACATGGTCGTCTATCTCTATTTCTTCCTCTTCTACCGGTACGTAAGGTACTGTAATACTGCTGCGTCAACATCTATCTCTGCAAAAACCATCTTGGAAGCGGTGGACACATCATACCTCATCATGTCCCTCCTCGGATCTGATGGCGACTGTTTACCCTTTTTTGTACCAAAATATTAGCCATCTTTCATAATTTTCTGAAAAGAGCCCAATCTTATCTGTTGAGTGCTTCCACTTTACACGTGTACATGCCTGTAGTCCAGCCATGAAAAAAATACTTCCACCATTTCTTCACTGGAATCTGGACACGTGTACACCACACTGTATGCACTCTTCATTTTCCTCAGTTAAACTTCTCCTGCTGGAAAGTGCCGATCTACACTGAACTCGCATTGTCCACTTACCCCTTCCCGCCGCTTTCTTGCTCTACCTTGCATCCATCGCTACACACCCACCCGACGACTCCACCCGTCTTCGTAACAAAGCGCCCATCAAAGGACGCCCCAGTTTTCTGTGCAGCAAACTAATCCACATTTCGCAGATCAGTCGCCTCGAAGCGCGCTGCGTGGCCAATTGAGCAACCTGCGTCGCACAACGAAGAATTGATTGCGCATCCAAGAAAATTGCACCATGTTTCTCACTCGTTCCGAATACGATCGCGGCGTCAACACTTTCTCTCCTGAGGGCAGGCTTTTCCAGGTTGAATATGCAATTGAGGCAATCAAGCTTGGCTCCACAGCAGTTGGCATTCAGACCGCTGAAGGGTACGCCCACATCCTTCTTCTATTCCTACGCTAGAGTCAGACGAACAATCCGAGCCTAACTTTTCCTGCTCTACATTACCCTGTCTACTGTCCATATGCAACACGTAGCGTCGTGATCGCCGTCGAGAAGCGCCTGAACTCTCCTCTCCTCGTACCGACATCCGTCGAGAAGATCATGGAAATCGTACGTAACAGCCCTAATCCAGCCTCCATTCGCAACGCCACCCCTCGCACGCACTAACCCCACACCCCCACCCCAAACAGGACGAGCACATCGGCTGCGCCATGTCCGGGCTGACGGCGGACGCGCGCACACTCATCGACCACGCGCGCATCGAAACGCAGCAGCACCGCTTCACGTACGACGAGCCCATGACGCCGCAGGCCTGCACGCAGGCCCTCTGCGACCTGGCCCTGCGCTTCGGCGAGGACGGCCGCGACGAGGACGCAATGTCGCGCCCCTTTGGTGTGGCGCTTCTCGTCGCCGGCGTGGACGAGACGGGCCCCAAGCTCTACCACACTGACCCGAGCGGCACCTACGTCAAGTGGAAGGCAAAGGCCATCGGCGCCGGTAGCGAGGGCGCGCAGACCGCGTTGCAGGAGAGTTACTCTTCCAGTATGACGCTTGCCGAGGCAGAGACCCTTGCGTTGCGCACGCTCAAGCAGGTTATGGAGGAGAAGCTCGATGGTACTAATGTGGAGATTGCAGCAATCACGACGGAGAGCCGTCGGTTTAGGATTTACTCGCAGGAGGAGTTGAAGGAATGTATCACTCGTCTGTAGTCTCGAATCTTTGGGCGGTTGTATAGGCTGGGATGAATAAAAACTCTCGCGCTGTTATGTGGATCTACGAGACTCGGGCGAGACGCTTGTCTGATTCTTAGACGGCGGGTACGGCACAACAGCCGGCATCTCACCCGCGACAATAGCAAGCAGCACGCTGTCATTCCGGATGCCGATCTCCCTGAGCGTGCAACCGTCGCCCAGCAGGCTACGCTGGTCGGACTGCGTGCACAGCTGCAGGTGGCCGATAGGTAGACGCATGGCCCGTGCCGTACGCTCGCGTAGCTGCAGGACCGTGCCGTCGCCGTCCACGTCCACTGAGATGAAGTAGGTGGCCTTGCCGCATTTCACGCGCACGTGCCCCGGGGTACAGGCCTGTGGGACGCTGGTTTGAAGCGATCCCGCTGGTGGCGAACTGGCATTTTGACGAGGGGTCGACATGGCTCGGAGGCTGGGCGCGTGCTGCGGCTGGGACCTGCGCCTGCCGTGGTGTTCCGACACAGGTCGGAAGGGCGGCTGGGCGGTTTTCCGTTGTTGGTTTCTCGGCAGAGCAGGAACGTTGGTAGAAGAAAAGTCTTTGCTGCGTGCCAGACTGGTCATGATCGATCGCCAACTTGGCGACCCCTGGTTGGTGAAGCGTAGGCAAGCGTACTGTAAGGAAATTGCCGAATTCCTGGAGGTATCTGACCTTGGACAACTCGTACTGCAGTTCGTCTTTTTCGCTTAAAAATGGGACTCTCATAATGACGTCTTGTCTGTTTCCAAATGCCGTACTATGTGACGGTCCAAAAGTCTTTCACTGGTCGTGTGTCTATGGATTTCGATGAAAAAAAAATTGTTTGTGGGGGGCACAGGGTAAATTGTAAGTTTTCACTGTAAGCTATCAATGTAAGGCGATCACCATTTTGTCGATGTCGGCAGACTATATATAACATGAACATGTTCTGTGTTACACATTTCGGTAGTCTCTCAAGTTTAGCAGTACGCCTATCTGTATTCTATTTAACACTTCAAAGTGCAAGCTATAGTAATCAATAACGTCTCGATGTACAGAATGAGGGGTACCGAGGGGTACGTACAGTACTACGGTACAGTACTACAGTACAGTATGTGCAGTACAGTATTATGGCAACTCCAGTAGATTAAAGATATTGCTTTGCTTATTCATGGCTTAGAAGGCCGAAAACTTCCTGGGAGAAACACCTAGAGTTACAATTGCTCAGACTTTCTGTGCTATATGAAGTGCCAAGTTCTTTCATGACTGACAATCCGTGCCACCCGCAACGGGTCGTAGGAATTTGAAGACAGGAGAAGCAGACGGGCTGACATTGACAACGAAAGTGCTGTTTAAGATCATCCAAGATAAAATCTAAGCGGTGGACGCTCTCCAGAAGCACTTGTACAGTGTAGGCCAGCTCTGAATGGTGCCCCCTCCAAATACAGCCTAGCCATACTATCTACTGTACATGTGTATCCATATTCGTAGGATATATACAAACCTCTAATCCTTTATTGGGATGGATATCCTGTGCTGTCCGCTGCTGAACTGACAATTAGCCACGTCACTCGTGCTGGACTTCAGGTCGCAATTCACGGCGCGTTCTTTTGCCAAGGCGTCACCTTGCTGTGGCTTGCAGGGAATAATTGCCCGCGACCCACAGCAATGTTCGATTTTTGCAAATATTTGACTTCATACAAGATAGGGTGCTAGACTTGATTGCGTCATGAGAGAGAAGGACCATGGGAGCAGACTAGGTAATTTCTCGCAAGTGGGTTCAAAAGCATCGCCATGCTTTGGCAGGTCCTTCCAACCCAACTGAATAAAAAAGGACGAAATAAAAGAGTATTCGACAGCTTTTCTCATCACCCATGTCTTGTCAAGCCAATATCAGCACTCGTAGGCCGTGGATAACCTGTGCATGTCATATTCCTGAAGACTCGTCAGACAGAGGGCCTCAGATTGGGAGCATTACTAGAGTGGAGCTAAGGCATTGCATACAGTAAGCCGTGTGTAGCTCGCTTTTCAACAGACGAGTTATAATTTGGCTGACGAACATTTTGTATCTTTCTCAGTCATTTCTTATTTTTGGATCTGTTTTGAATTGAGTCGCAAGCAGGTGACATTCACATGCCGCCATTCTAACGAAGTGTTCAGGAAGAGACCTGACTTTTGAATGGATGGCAGAGCTAATGTAATGAAGAACAGCAAAGGGCTGGGATAAGAGCTGAATGTGTTGGGAGACTCTGGTAAACAGGAGAGCAAGATGGTGTAGTTGTCTATATTCGATACATGTAGATGACCGACATTGGTATTTTAGTATTGACCTTTTATTATACAGTATTATGAAATAGCCTTTAATATGCTCAACATTTACTGCACGCTTGACTGTAATTAGAGTTCGTGCATCTCTAATCTCCACCGCAAGTGTACCTTTCAAAGTTTGAAAGGTAACTTATAGATACTTGCGGTAGAGATTAAAAGATTAGAGATTTGAGACTGTATTCTTATCCCCCCTTTGAAATTCAAAGGGTAAGAAAAGGAGCACAGTATATGCTTAAGGTAGCCAAAATAACTCAATCTAGAGCTTTACAACAAATAATTACGTTTAAACCTTTGTGAGTAGAGGACAAGAATACCAAACTAGACAAATGTGGAAAAAGCAATGCGTGGAGACAATATGGGATGCCGTCCAGTTTAAAAGTATGTAGCTTATGTCCGGATTTCTGGTACGGAGATATGGCACATACAAGGTTTTTAATGCGTTTTAGGTGTTCAGACATTTTTTAAAGAACCGAACGCCAACTTCAACATGCAGTTTTCGGATTAAAAAGGTCATCTCGCTCTTGAGATATCGTCTCTTTAATGCCCATACTGCAAGCACAAGCCATCTATGTTCTGTTCTGCACGTCTAAGACTCTCGTACCGTCCTCAAAGTAAGCGATGCACAGTTGTGCGTGTTCTCGGTAGTACTGCTCCAGGAGCACTTATTGCCAACCATGGAGGAATAGTATTTAAAATATATTCCATTTCCTTGGCAGCACAAATATAATATTCTCGCACGATGCCAAATAGAATATAGTATTTGGGAATTTCAAAATACCAGACAACACATCACTCAACCCCACATTAGGCACTAAAGCATTACACAATCTTTCTAACGTCATCGACATTCCAAAGGTTAGAATTAGCACAAAGGAACATCTGAGACTCGAAGTTGGCCGGAAGCACCCCGCGGCGCCTATCGCTCATATCACATCCAGCCCGAAAAAGCTCTCTACCGCGTTAGATGTGGGGCCTAGAAACCTCAGATCTATGTACCGGTTCCCCATCATGGAGCCAGGAAGTCATCGCCGCTTCAATAAACGATGAGCAACCGAAACTGTATTGCTCATCTGAACTGAAATTTCTTCATGGGCAGAGCCCTTTCGAAGCCCCGCGACGGCCTCCCTTTGCCTTGAGGTCAATATTTCCCCCTTTAACTGCTGTAATAGCACGACTGCATCCTCAAAATCGCGACAAAGCACTTTGTCCACTGATTTGTCCGACCGAGTTCTCAGTTTGGGAAAATCCTCAATCACGCCATCAGAAAGCAAGCGAACTTCGGACAAAGAAGTAGAAGCCTTCTGTATAACCAGTGAAACGGACTGCAAGTCATGTAGATGTTTGAAAAGCTCATCGATCTCATGTTTCTCTCTGGCTGTGAGGCATTCTTCATCTACATTCCCCATTTCCAAAAGTTGTATAAAATCATTGATCTCTGTGTATCTTTTGAGCATGTGGTACACAGATCCACAAAATGTTGGGGAAGCTTAACCGGGATTTCAATGCCGTGTGTTGTCGAAACTTTGCTGCACCAGAAATGTTCTCAGAATTACCATCAGTCGCTGCAAGTTTTCCGCGAGACCGGCATTTTCCGAGATAATGCACTGCACCGCTAGGTTGAAACGATGTGAGGCGAACCTAGTCAGGGGTATACCGGATTTTCTGGAGAGGCATTTATTGACTGCACAGTTATCGCTGATGAGTGCGACGACGTTAGAACATGTCTTCTGGTAGAAGCCCAGAATGGGTGAAACTAAATCGAAATGCTCTTGGGCGTCAAGAGATGTCTCGTCTCTAAGCGGTGGGAAGGTCTGCAATTGTCGGAAAAATGCGAGGCCATCCTGAGACGGTACACAGGCAAAAACACCAAGGTAGTGGGTGTCCACACAGGAAAAGCCATCGAATATAATTGAAAATTGGTCTGGGAGGAGACTTGATATTTTCTACTCGACATGCTTGACGAGTTTATCCATATAAATCATGAAAGAATTGACAAATATCGGGGTGAGGGTTGAATAGCGACGTTCGATGCAGTTCTCGGCGATTGAGAATGAGCGAAAGTCTAAGATCACATTTCAAGCCATCCGTGGACATTATTCCCCTTCTTGGATTTGAACATTTGCAAGATGTTTGTGGTTTCCGATTTATGCACACGGGCAAAGACGTCGAGGAGGTCTGATTGGTTATTCTACAGGTGCTCGATCAGGTTGATGTATCCGTGCTTTTGGCCTGTGAAAGTTTTGCCACACTCGCACACGTAGAGGTGGGTTGTGGGGTTCTTCAGAGTGTAGAACGTGTTGAAAATTTCTCTGGAGGTGGGTGGAGGTGTCATTGTGTTGGACATGGGCTCAGTGCATTCAACCTAGCAGATGAGCCTGGATTGAGCGGGTATGGGAGGGGTATGGCGGCTTCCATGGAGGTTCACGTCCAATGGTACAAAGGGATCTTTAACCTGCTTTAAGAACAATTTAAAATTCAAAAAGGCTTCTGAGCGCAACGTCCTGTACGTCACATCGGTTCGAATATTCCAAAATATTTGGTATGAATAAATAGTTTGTTCTTTGGAGTTAAGAATATATTTATTCCGACCCAATATTTGTGCTATATTTTAATGCTGGTATTTATGCGCACACTCGGCTGCTCCAAAAACTTGATCTTCTAGTACCCCTTCCGTGACACGTGATGTTTGGATGGGACTGTTGAAAGATCCGGAATTGGGACCTGCAACTCTGCATCACGAAGATCTGCGATCCAGTCCTCGCTCAGTGCCTCCTCCGCTTTTGTCCTTTTCAAAAGAAAGAATGTATCCACATCTGGTGAATTAGATAGCAGTCGTTCCTTTACGTATTCCTTACTACGCGCGTCAAAAACTATCTCATGATATTTGCTTACCCCAACCTCTACGGGAATCGTGCAATAATCCCCGGGCATCTCTTTACAGTTTCTCCACTACAAATTAGTGGAAGGCATACAACTTGTAGATTAGATGCTTTCCTTAATCACTCTCATCATATAGGCAGGCTTCTTCCCATTCGTACTGCGCAATAACCTCTTGCCGCGTCCGAAGGATCCATCGCACACATTCTTCGTGTTCCCGCATATAATAAAGTTAAGAACAACTCTTCTCTCCATACCTTCCATGAACAGACAGCAGCAGAACCACAACGGAAATCGAATTTTGTTCTGTCCTATTGTCCGCTGTAAGAACAGTCTTCCAATGCACCCCTCCGTCTCGGTTGGCAGTTCTAAGAAATGGTAGAGCATAGAAAATACTGAATTGGAAGTCTTGTCGTTTGGACAATGCCCCTCCGGCAACCGAAAGACGTTTTTGGTTTTTGTTCGGCAGCTCGAAACACCGTTGAAGTCAAATTTGAGGCCGGTCACGAAATGCAGCCGGCCTGGCTGCTCTAGCAATCACGGTAGCAGAAATGTCTCTGCAAAATCGAACACGTAATGCCGAGAATGCTTGTTGTTTTGCTATAGTGATAAATAATTCCACATTACTTGCCGTACCTTTTACATCTCCAACTCAACCTCAGCCTCATTACGTTGCGCCATGAATAACCGCAAATCACTCGTTCGATGGGGATCTGCCGGAGGCAGACACGCAATATTATCCTTCAATCTAGTGCAGAGATTGCAAAAGCCGTTACCGCCGAAAGAAATTCGAACTTGCGCCATGTTCTCAGTCCAGTACCTTCGAAAAACGCTGTATGACAACGCTCCATCAGGTGTCGTTACATAAGGGCATTCCAGGAGGATCTCTCTAAGTTTTTAAACACGTTGGTGTAAGTTTCGCTTTGCGAAAGAAACTGCAAGTTTCCTGGCATTTCGAAGAACGCAAAGGGGATGACAGGAGAATTTAATCTCGCACATATGCATCTGAGAGTCGTAGTGCTTACGAGCCTCAGAGCAGATCAGGTCGACTTTTTCAGGCTGCGGAACGGACAACGCAGGATCAGATTGAGCTTCTGCTTCCCTTTGGTCGTCTTCCTCCAATCGCGCGAAGATTCCGGAGGGCTCTTCATGATCGCGTGATGTAAAGCCAACCCTTGACATGTCGGTCGGTTCCCTCTGCATCAGTGGCGTGATGCTCCGGAAGTGTAGTGTTGAGATCACAAACGACAAGAGTCTGGACATCCAACTTGCATTCAGGCTGATCTTCACCCTTAAAGTCAGCGTACACAGACAAATCTACACTCTCTTCATCAGCCTCAGTCATCGTCAGTTAGAGGGAAGTTACAGGGCAGGTGAGTAGGTGAGTATTAGGGTATCAGAGAAAGAGCCCCCCCTGCAGGAGCCAGTTGGTAGGGTTCCTATCACTGAAAAGGACTAGGCATAAAAAGAGCCACGTTTATCAGCAAAAAATATTGGGTGACTTTTCTTAGAGCAACCCTATTATGGTAGCAAAAGAAAAAATTGTTTTTGTCCCCGGAAAATGCAACCCTATTATGGAAAACACAATTGTAAACTTCGTTCCCGGGCACAAATATCAGAACATCCTGGCCAGCGTTTGTCCCGAACTTTGTGCCGGGAAAAAATTGCTAAACCGAATAAGAAGCGTGCAAGTGTACAGGAATGCGAAACCGGTTCCCGCCAAAATATGATTAACCCATGACGGTATTGGCCTAGGTAGTCCCCCAATCCATTCCTACCAACCCTTCCCCCTCCTTTTCTCCAGCATGGCGTCCAAATCAACTCAAAGCAGGGTACCAAGAGGGCCCTGTAGTATTTAAAGAAAGCGCCTTGGAACCCTCCGGATACTAGTGTCCCTAGTAGCCGGTAGCGGTGAGGCGGGAGAGCAAAGTATTTCCTATCGCCTCCGGGCTGGGAAGTACTGAGGCTGGTACTCTTCAGTCTGGCTCGCCCGCGGGGGTGAGTCAGGGTGTTCGAGGTGGATTCCCACTCAACAACGGAGGGCAACGGTCGTGTCGAAGGGATCCTTGGAGCGCTGCTAATGAGCCACCGACCGGCCTTCCTGTCCCTCAGGGGGATGGGTAGGTTGGCTAGGGTCTTGTAAGGGACAGCCACGGATGTGGTCGTGCAGGGGACAAAGGGGGGTACAGGACGGACGAAAGGTTATGCCGCAACACTTGTGGTGCGTTGTGAGGATGGTGGTTTTGTGGGGGGTCGGAGCAGGGAGGTCGACATAGAGCCACGCTAGTGCTAACGGAGCAGATGAATTCCATTTTAGGGGACGGTAATCGAGAACGGCGCGAGGCGTGCTTTTCCGCAAAGTTGAGTTGTATGGTCAAAGGGGAGGTCTTCGCTGACTCTTTAGTTGTAGGATAGTCCTTAGCCAATCCCTGAAATACTGATATACATCCGTTTTCTTACACTACTAAATAACTACATAATTTAGGCCAATAGTACCGCCTTAGGTGGTTTGGCTACGCAATCTGTAAACGTGGCTTACAGAGATCCGCACGCACCACCCTCCACTGCCGCCCTGTAAGGGGTGGCTGGTGGCTGGCTTATGCGGGCCGCCCCGCAAGGGGTCGGCCGGCGGTACTGTAATGTGCGCCGCCGATGATGGCGGTCGCTCATTGGCAGTCATGGCAGATGAGGTTGTGGGGGCTCAGGTCTGGCTGCACTGGTTGTGGGGCACTAATGTGCCTCTCTGGACTCAGAACTGTAAGCCGTCCTGGCCCCACGCGCACACATGTGCCCAGCGGGGTACACATGGGCGCGGTGGAATCCGGATTCTGGCAGTCCGTACCGATCTGGCCTGTAAGTCCCAATCCTGGGCACACGTGTACTGTAAAGTGCACGGTGTAGTATTTACAGAAAGCGCCTTGTCACCCTCCAGATACTGTGTCCCTAGTATCCTGTAGCGGTGAGGCGGGAGAGCGACGTATTTCCTGTCGCTTCCGGGCTGAGAAGTACTGAGGCTGCTTCTCGGCACTCTGGCTCGCCCGAGAGGGTGAGTCAGGGTGCTCGAGGTGGATCCCACTCGACCACGGCCGGCAACGGTCGTGG
>JAUBNZ010000343.1:0-18534 GCA_032355485.1 Bonnemaisonia californica
TTTGCGAGCCGAGAGCGGGCTTCCTCGATCGCCGTTGATAGGCGAGCGAGGAAGTCCGACTTCGTGCTGGCGTCTGGTCTTGCCCTTCGGCGAACCGAACGGTGCAAGGAAAAATCGGTAGCCGGCCTGCTCAAAACCAGATCAAAGGGTTTTGTGCCGGTCGACTTGTGGACATGGGTGTTGTAAGCGTATGTCAAAGCACACGCGTATACATCCCAGATCTTCTGTTGTTCCCCGACATAACTACGGAGCATGTTGAGCAGTGTTCTATCAAACTGCTAAACCTGCCCGTTAGGTTGCGGATGGTAGGCCGTGGGGAAGACGTTCTTAGTGCCAAGTTCTAGGCCGACTTCTTGGAAGAACTTTGCATTGAAATGCGGGCCGTTATCCGATAAAAGCGTCTTGGACGGGCCGTCCTTGTACACTCAATGGGTGCCCAAGGCGACCGCCACATGATACGCTGTTATCGTCGGCATCTGGATCGCCTGGGTCAGCTTGCTGAGCCTGCAGGAGATGATCAAAAGGTATTCGTTACCTTTCTTCGACTTCGTGAGCGGCCCGAGGATGTCGATCGCAACATCTTCCAGTGGCTTCGTTGCAGTAAAGAGCTTCAGCGTCGCGGAATGCTTGCCTAATATCAAGCGGCTCCGCGCGCAAGCAGTGCAGCCTTCGACTGTGGTAGCGACGTCGGCAGCCACGGCAGGCCAGTACTACAAGCTACGTAGCGTCTCGTACACTTCGGTCTGTCCTGGTTGACCGGCAAGGACGCTGCGGTGCGTCATTCCGAGTAGGCGAGGCTGGAGCATCTTCGGCAAGACCATCTGAATGGAACCATCCAGGGGCGCGTGTCCAAGAAGCAATCCGTCCCCGTCCTCCAAGAATGCAGAGTCTGATGTAGACGATCATTGGGATACAATATTCGCACAGTACCCACCATCTGCCTGTTCAGTCCGCCATTCCTGTCCAGTGATGGGTAGGTACGACGGAACCGTCATAGCTAGCAATGGTATTCCGGTGCCCTTTGACATCTCGATCCCCTCCGGTGCTCTCGCCCAGTAGTATTCGAAGAAGTCTAGAGCGACATACTCTTCCTCGGCCTCATCATCAACCATGAGGTCGCTGACTTCTGCTTGACCTACTCCTTCCCCTTGAGGTAGGAGCAGGCAAGGGATATCATCTTCCGATAGTCTGTGGTCGAGACCCTTCGTGGGGACTCGGGACAGGGCATCGGGTAGTTGGTGAACTCTTCCAGATCGGTACACAATGGTGTTTTCGAACTCGGAGAGTCTCAACCTCCACCTGATGAGACGCCCCTTTGGGTCGTCTATGCTCATGAACCAACCCAAATCTTTGCGATCCGTTCGGATCACAAACTTTGTGCGCTCGAGGTATGGGCGGAAGGTGGTTACTGCCCACACGATCGCGAGGCATTCCATCTGGGCCGGGTAGTAACCTCTCTCCGCGGGTTTCAGCGTGGGTGACCAGTATCCAACTGGTAGCCAAATCTCTGGGTCTTGGTCTTGGAGCAAGACCAAGCCGACTTGGTACGCAGAAGCGCCAGTATCCACCATCTAGGGCTTACCAACTTTGGGTAATGACAACACGGGTGGTTCGACGAAGAATTCCTTGACAGGGTACAAAAATGATAACCACTGGTTACAACCACCCGTAATAACCATGGTTGTTAAACTGGTTCTAACCACGCCCAGATTTAGGGTGGTTATAACCACCCACACGTGTAACAACGTGTAACACGTGGTCGTATAATACCAGGTGGCAGACGCTGGCTGGTCGACGGAAGGGATGGGGACTCTTCCGTGGACCAACCATGTGAGGCGTAAATCCGGTGACAAGACTTCTTGGGCGCTAGTGCTCCGAACGACCAACCAACTCAGTTTCGGACCCGAACACTGTGTTCGGGCCCGAAACTGAGTTCAGAGACTCGCACCGCTAGTTCCTAATCCGAACTTCACCGTAGCGTTGGCGACGCCTCGCCACGACGGGGAGGTATGTACGAACTTTTCGAAAACCGAAGTGCCGTGCTCTGGTCATGATGCAGGCAAGTTGCAATTACTGCAAACCCGTGGGACTCACACCATCTCAACTCTCTGAGCTGACCGCAATTCAAGACCTCAGGGAGGCTCAAAATCGTCCGTCGAAAGAGCAAGGATTCGTTCCGGGGAAGACTGCCGACATGATCCGCCATCTTAAGCTTCACTGGGCGGATGCGCCGGCGGCGGTGAGGGCGCAGGCTGCTGAATTTGCGCTCTCGTCCACGGAGAAACGGTCAAGATCTACTCCATCCTCTACGGAGTCCCGCTCAAGGGGCGAGAAGCCCCCAAGAGGCAAGCAAGCGCGCATTTACTCGTACCGGGCTAGCGGCGAGCGCAATTATTACAAAAAAACAACGCACGGTCATTTGATTGGGGAGCTGCTTGCAAGTTCTAACATATCTTTCGGAGCTCTCTGCTCTCCTGAGTTTAAGGCTCTGCAGGCATTTTATATGAGGTTCGGAGAGCGTGATGTTGCGGAGCAGGGGCTAACGGTTACGCATGCAAAGATTCTCAAGGAGTTCTTTCCGTCCCGGGAGGCGATAGCGTTGAAAAGGCAAAGAGACGCGATTGCTGCAGGCCCGCTTTTTGAGCATGGGTATACTTTGGCCGATGATGGCTGGGCATCAAGGGCGAAGAGTCACTTCTCAGGCATTACAATTGGCCGCCCGGTGGCTGACGCGCACACCGCTGCTATATTGCCGATAGCGCAGAGGAGGTGGACGGCCTGTCAATAGCGCGCAACTGGGAGCTTCTAATACTCGAGTCCTAAAAGCCTCCGGAAGAGGAGAGTGAGCTCCTAAGCAAGTTTATAGTCCGACTAGCGCGCCCCCGGATGCATTTTACTCGGACTCTGCTGGAGAAAATGTCAAAGCCCGTGCAATTATGTCGCTTCGTCACCCCGACCGAATCTGGATCCCGTGCTTCGCGCATATTGCGGGGCTGCAATGCGACGATTTGCTCACCAAATCGTCCAAGTCAAGAGTGATATCAGATATGCTACACATCGTAATGTTCTTCAACTGCAGCTTGTCAAAATGGCTCCGGAGGCTTCGCGACAAGATGGAGGAGGTTTTTGGAAAGGGTAAGTGGTTTGCGCTGTGCACGGGGTCAGCGACAAGATGGACAACGAGCTGGCTTTCTGGGGGCTCTGTTCTTAGGGCTAAAACCCCACTGCAAATGCTGGCTCTAGCAGCATCGTCAGAGTTGGTTAGGGCTCGAAGATCGAGGGACAGAAGCCTAGGAGGCATGAAGCGTACGTTTGCATCTATCCAAGACGAAACTTTTGGAACGACCTCCTTTAGTATGTGAGACTAATGGTGCCTACAATTGAGTCATCCCTTGTCCTACAAGGGGCTCGGCTACGCTCGCCGACGTCGTCTACTCTCATGATCGTCAATATCAAGCACTCTCCGCATCCGGTGTGTCAGTAGTGATTCGGGCTCTAGAAAAGGGGTGGAAGCTTCTCGAGATGCCCCTTCTGCTTTTATGTTTCTTCCTGAGCCCGAAGTACAATCAGACTGCGCGGGGCATGGTGAATGATGCGGTGGCAATACTTTCAATAGTAACATGGGTTGAGTTTTACTACGCTCGCTGGATCAAGTCGCCCGCTAATGATGAACTGGATGCTGCCCTCGACGCGTTGATAGGGGTTACAGAGTAGCTTTCTGGCGTCGAGCCGTGGGCACAGCGATGCAAAAGCGCAGCAAACGCACCCGCGACCTACTGGTCATTTGTTGAGCAAATGCACTGCCGCGACAATAGCTCACGTGGCGCGTCTATCACGGCTCTTTCCAAGGTGGCGTGCAAGCTTTTCGCAGTGCTTCCGAGTGCTTCAGACCTAGATCGCTTGTTCTCACAGCTCGGTCGCATTGTGGCCCCTGACCGGACCCACCTCTTGGACTCCACAGTCACACCTTTGTCAGTTATATCGGCGGACGTTAGGTCAGGGCGCGCCAGAGACTGCGCGAATGCCACCAATGCCGCCAATGCATCCCGAGACACGAGAAAGCTCAGCTCGTCAGCTGAAGCCTCATTGCGCCTGAGCGAGCTAGTAGACAGCGACTTGTCATCCATTTTGGAGGCCCTAGAGTCATTGGATAATCGGGGCAGCGAGAGCAACTGCGCGTACAGCTTGTCAGATGGGGAGGATGAAGTGCAGGCAGCCCCAGCGGCAGCCCCGACTGCTTGCAGCGCGAGCGGTGCCGGGAGCCCTATTGTCGTTGACGGTGCAGAAGGCGCAGAGATTCAGGACGAACATGCACACCTTCAAGATGCTTCTGCTACAGATGCCTCCTACGATTCACGAGATGACCTGGCTCTGGCTGACGTCAGCGCATTCATCGACTTGATCTCGACAGGCGTTGCCCGGCTCGATGCTGCCGTCGACGATTTTCAAGAAGACAAATTCTCTCTTTGCACGGAGGAGGAAGAGCTCCGCAGGCTGTTGATAGAAGCGCACCCCATATGCAAGCTCCCCAGACACAACGAGCAGGGTGTGCACCAAGACCAAATGACCGGCGTCCGCGGGCTCAAGACTCCGTTGTCTAAGCTTCTCAGTCTGGACGCTGTTGGGAAACTCAAGGCTATGACCACGATAGGCAAGCTGTAGAGCGGCTGCCCAGGTCATACTTATCTTTTACGATCGATGCCAGTGCCCAAGTAATGACTAAAGCAGATGCAGTCTGGATGCCCAAAAGGTGTCTAGACCTCTCTAGTAGACATCTGTGTTCTGATAGTGCTAGATACTTAAGCCATGCTGAGAGAGAGTCAATGGAAGCCTCGTGTTTTGTCAGAAGGTGCGGCCAACGTCGACGTAATAACGTAATAACCACATTTAATAACCATTTTTAATAACCATCATTCGGGGCTAGAAATGCATTTATTACGGTTTTAACCACGTGGTTATTACGTAATAACCACTCCCCAAAATCCCAAAGTGTTATTATTTGCACCCTGGCCACGTCAGGTGTTTTAAGTATTTTGGTGACGTGCACAAAATCAAGTCACTAAATCCATAGCATAATCATAAGTTCTATAAACGTTTTGCTCCCTTGATCATGAGGCAGTTGGTCAATCCGATATCATTGTACATCCAACATGGCCGGAGGACCCTCCCTTACCAATCACCAACAAACGAGAGCTCTTATACTGAAATGGGAAGGCAAGCTTCAGCGTGAAATTGCGGTTGAATTATGTTGCGGAACTACCGTCATGAGCAACTTCTTACGCTCTCCAGAAACTTAAAGGACGCTTCGCAGTCCAGGACTTCCTCTAAAGCTCAAAGCATGGCAAAAATGGAAGATTCGAATGTCGCTTCCAAATGTTTCTGAATCATGTAGGTCTTTGAGAAATTCTCTGTGCCTCCCTGTGCCTCCAACAGCCTTGTTGCGAGCAATTCAGCGAGACAGGTCCCTCTCCTACGACAAGATGCACCACTCATTTCACTTAAACAGTGCGCAAAAAGAAGCACGGATCAAGTGGGCTCTAAACAGAGCATATTGGGAGCTGGAGTGGTCCAAGGTAGTATTCTCTGGCGAGAAACGGTTTAATTTAGATGACCCAAACGGCCTTGAATACTACTGGTATGATCTACGTCAACGAAAGAAGACATTTTACAGCCGTCATACCGGGGGAGGTTCGGTTATGTTGTCGGGCGCCATAAGCTCTGAAGGAAAAACAACTCTTGCTCTTGTGTCCGGCGGCATGAAATCTGTCCACTACCTTAAATTTCTAGAGGACTACCTGCTGCCTTACACCTTGTATTTTCTTGAGGGTGGGGCAGTTTTTATGCCGGATAATGTTCCTGTCAATACCGCTAATTTAGTGTTGGATTGGGAGAAACAATTGGAAATCGACGTTCTGCCGAGGCCACCGTACTCCCCAGATATAAACCTTGTTGAGAATATCTGGGGGTACTTGTACGGATCGTTTCCGCCGGTGGCATGCAGTAAAACGCCGTCTCACAGTTTACGGAAGCTGTTCCACAATGCTGTAATAATATTACGTTTGCGACAGTGAAACGCCACATTGAATCTATGCCGGCACGATTGCGCGCTATCATAGAGAACAAGGGGAAAAGATTCAGTGTTAGACAGTTTTTAGAGCTTATAGAGCATTCTTAGTGCGTACATCTTATGAATATGGACCACAACTTGAACAAAAAAAAGTACCATGTCTGCCCACTTTTAAATTTTCATTAAAATGTGATCACTTTACCAGCTCCAATTTAAATCCGTATGTTTATGAAATGCACTATACCTTGTGGTGCAACGCATCACCTAAGCAGCCCCACACTTCTTGTCAATAGTAATATCAAGCGGAACCAAATTCCAAAACCCAGCAACCGCGGTACAAACCCACCCATCCCCGTCCCCAACACACGCAGCCTGCGGCCGACACGCAAGGCTCGCACTCCCCTCCGCAAGCACTAACGCATCCTGCTCCATAAAGCCCCATTGTCTGTTCCAGAATCACTCTGCCTCCGGCCCACGACGCCGTACATCGGCGGCATCATACAATTGGAACACAATCGGTGCGGATATAATCAGCCCGTCGGATCCCTCGCCCGTCGCGCGTACGGCCAGTGGTAGGTTTGCGCCTTGTGTGCACAGCACGACATCATCCATCCACAGCATATCCGTGGCTGCAACAGCCGCGGGCGTCGGCGAGACGACCGCCCTCGCGGATGCCCGCTAGCACAGGTTCCAACGCTCGCAACGTATTCCCACTGTTTTTTGCGCGATTATGGCAGCGCACTATCGTGCCCGCGATCGCACGGAAGGCGCGGCGAACCTTCTTGCGCGTGGGCAGTCAGTGGTTCTGGCACGAGCGGCGTAGCTGTGCGCTCGTGGGCGGCGCGGTCTGGGGGACAGCGGGTTGCTCGTAGAAGAGCAAGAAGACCATAGCGACGAGTGGGATGAGATGCGCCATCGCTGCGATGTGGGGCTTGTGGAGCTGCGGCGTTGTGCGCAGCGTCGCGGTTTTTATACCGCGCATAGTAACGGCGCTGCCGGCGACGCTGAGATGGAGATTGGCCGACAGCATGCTGACGTCTACGACTGCCGTGTTCCCGGTGGGGTTGGATTCATGCGCAAGTTCGTACTTACGCGGAGGTTATGGCGCAGTGTGATGTGGGAGGGGGTGGATTGAGGGGTGTTTGGCGTGCGATCGGTACCTCTCGGTAGCAATTCAAGCCGCGGTGGCTGGTTGGTCTCGCGGCGAGGCTACATTCGCACATACTGACTGGCCGCACTGGCGAGTTGCGCGCCATCGCTGACGTTGAGATGCGGCGGCTAGGCGTGAGGCGTCTGGCTGATGCCCTTTCTGACTGATATGTCAGCACTTCCATTTATGTCGCCAGTATCGTGCGAGAATATGATATACAAGGGACGAGCTGGTTGCTGAATTTGCTGCGAGGTTTGATCGGCATTTCACCAGTCGGCGGAGGCGCACGACAAGTGGCCGTGGTTTGCGTGGAGGTGAGGGCTGTTTCTAATTAGTGCGCAGTTCGCAGCAAGCAAGAATGTGACGCTCCGTGGAGTTCATCGCGGTTGTGCGAGGGGGTACGAACTCTACCTCCCAGTTTACTCGGCACGTGCGTTCGTCCTAAACTATATATTGTTAGCTATAGAATACTTTCGAGGTAAATGGGATGCGCGAAAGGTAGAGACGATACTGTTGTAGCCGAAGAGGACGTACAGTACCGATTATGTCCCTGTGGTAGCTGAAGTTATCGTGCAGTGCTGATCAGCACTGCTTATGGCTCGAGTACAGTTTGATGGTTGTCACGGTTACACTACAGTGTCAGATTGAATATCCGATCAGTCTAACGACCCACTGAAATACCAGAATGTATTTGTACTGTACGCAGGCCACGCTAGGGCGTGCAGCAGTGCTCTTCCAGAGAGAGCTTACCCTAGGAAGCTTGAGCGGTATCGACTAATTCCCTGTTAGCTGAAGTGCTTAGGAAAAGTGCCGTCATATCAGGAACATCTTCTTGTAGGTTGACAAAGGGTTCCCAAGTGGGCTCTTCGTGCGAAAAAACCCTCCACTTTGCCTGGACCTCGTACTGTTCGGTCTGATTATTGAAACGCAGGTCCAGTAGTTTCACAATAGTCTGGTATTGTGGATCGTTATGTTCGATCGTATCTAGTAGTTCCCCTGTTACGTTCAATGAGAGTAAGAATAAAACTTTAGCCAGTTGGCGTGTACCAAAGCCTGGGACTTCTCCGACTTCTTAATGAGTTTTGGACCTTATCACTTACCGCGAAGTTTCTGACCCTTATTCTTGAGGCGTTGCGCGACAAGAACAAAATGGCCAAATTCAAAGTTGATCTGCTGGACGTATGTCCTGCGGTTGTGGGCAGCCACCGCATCATCTCGCTGACGAGTTCGCCTGAGTGCAACATCCCGATGCATTTCATCCTAAGAGATCAAGAGTTTTTCGATTCCAACTGTCTTTTGCATCATGAAAAAATCTATGCTCTTCGGAGTTGCAGTTCCAGGAGGTAGCACTGTACGCAGAGGATTATCTGCAAACATTCCAGTGAACGCAGTGATAGGAGCGCGCTTGCCCAAGGTACACTTGACAGAGTGATTGATGATACTCTGCACAACACGTATGACCGCCGGCCATTCACATTCGTTTATACGAAACTCGGAAAGCAAAGCGCTGCAAGCTCGGAGAACCTCGTTGCAGACGTTCTCGACTGTTCGGTTTGCCTGCGGACAACTGGGAGTTGTGAAATAATGGTGCGAGTATAAGGCCCGATTGGGCCCAGCCATCACGGAAGTTTCAAACTGCGATCCGCTGTCAGAGTTCCAAGTTAAGGAAACCCCAAATGATGCGAACCATTTCATGAGAATTTGAACAGTACTGTCAGCGTCAGCGAATTGACAAGGTTCAAGCCAGACAAAAGATGAATCATCATCTTTAAGTATGAGAACATATGTGACATTGCTATCACTTTCTCTCATGAACAACAAATCAAAATGTAGGATCTCATTAGGTTTGTCAGCATGAAGTGCATGCCCCATGGGGCGAGGAACGCGGGCACCACCAATTGTTGCTATGCAGTGTAGAGAAGTGTTACAAAATGTTGGGATGTCCGACTGCATTGTAGGCCAGGTAAAATAGTTCTTGATGTTTTCAAAAGTGTTTGCAGTACCGCAATGTCCTCCTCTCCCGCAATGACCAATTACGCAAATGGATACTTGAAGGGCGACAGCAGATGGAGGTATCCAGATTTCAGACTGTGAATTAGTCCTAAGTCCGCCTATAAAGTTAGTCGGTGCTTCCTCCTTCCCTATATCCTTGAACACCTCTTGTGTACGTTTGATTTCTTCTGCAGATGGCCAGACGAAGTCTGGATCAAGGTCAGGAGCAATGGGAGCCGTGAATATGGCCGAGATTAGTCCATGAATTCGTACCGTATTGGCGGGTGACTCATCACCGGAAGCGCCCCAACGGGTTAGGAGATCAGCCCAACGATTAGATTCCCCAGGTATTGGTATGATAGTTTACCTGAAAGATGACAATCGCATGGCCCATCGCTCGATCTTGTTAACCACTTGCCTGGAAATGGTAGGATAGGTTGAAACAGGATTGAATAAGAACACAAGGTTTTTGTGGTCGGTGAATAGAGAAAATCACTCTGGGCGTAGCAACATAGAATCAAGTCTAGAAACAGACTCTACAATTGCAATGGCTTCTTTTTCGGCCGTAAACCAACGACTTGAGGAACCCTTGAAGAATCCAGACAGGAATGAAAGTGGTTCATGGTATTGATGCTCGAAGGGTTCATCCCGTAGTGATGACGGATTCTCAGTAAGAATACTTGACCAGTGTGACCCAGAGGCGTCCGTGAATTAACATAGAAGCTTGGCAGGGTCTGGATGCGCAAGTGTTGCAGCATTGAACAATGCGTCCTTAACTGCCTGAAAAGCCGTCTGTTGATCCACTCCCCAAATGCTGTTCTCTTCCAAGTCGATTTTTGAGACAGCCTGTTTAGTTCTCTTACCGGCCAACTTATAAACTTCCTCAATTATATCAGACAGTGGAGCTGTAGTCAGATTGAACTCAGGGATACTAGAACGCATCCAGTTTACAGCACAGTAGAACTGCTGAAGATCTGTACCTGTCCGCGGAGATTGCATCTCCTTGAGGGCATTCAGTCTACTCGGATCGAAGCGAATACAGTCCTTTGATATGAGACGACCACACCATTTAACAGACAGGAGGAAAAGCTTACACTTTTCGGCGTGTAGCTTTATTTCGAAATGCTGGCAGATTTCAAAAAATTCTGTCAGTGCGTCTATGAGATGCATTGTTGTACGTGCATGAAAAAGCGAATCATCCAACCACTGTAAGATGAAGTCGGGCAAAGCGCTGCAAAGGGACTGTATGGTGCTCTGGAAAAAGAAGACGGCATTGGTCTGTCCCTGCATCATTCGGTTGGGATTGAATACACCATCAGGAGTCATGAAACTGTGCCATTCTTGATAGTCCTCATTAATTAATAGTTGATAGTAGCCCTGGCATAAATCAATTACAGCGTAGACTGTACTGTATCCCCAGCCAGTTCAGATTTTACAGCTTAAAGGTTTGACATCGGCCACGTGTACGGCACCGTCAGAGAATTTACAGGCCGCAGGTCTACCATAAAACTGAACCCTTCCTTCCCAGGCTTGGGTACTACTAAAGGTGCGCAGGCCCATTGACTTGAATTGTTTCTCCGAATAATTCCTAGATGTAGAAGCTCATCCACTTTAGAGCGTAGAAAAGCTGCTTGAGGCGGTGAGTATCGTCGTAGCTTGGTACGCACAGGGTTTGCATTGTCTTTCAGCTTGATTTGCATAGGAGGAACGTCGATTGAGGGGTCAGCGCCTAGGCGCGTCCTAAAAATATCAGCGTACTTAAACACCAAAACGCGAAACTCGTCATGGTACTCGACAGGAAGTCCATTGTCAATTGCCTCCTAGAAGATTTTTTCTAGAATTTCAGTACTGTATTCCGGCGAATGTTCAGAACCTAAAGGATCAAAATCCTCCTGTGACAATGGATCGAAAGCATGGTTTTCCCCGAAGAACATCGGGGATTCTGTGCCTTCGATGAAATCAGGATTTTCACTGTCAGTGTCGAATTCGTCGGAGCCAGATAGCAAGTCAGGGACATCTTGATCATTCTCCGGAGCATACTACTCGATCTCGTCAATGCCCAAGGTAGTAGAAGGTTGAATATCGCTACGCAGCAGTAGCCGAGACAGACGACCCGTTTGAGTAGACGGATGACCTGACAGGCCTCCAACGATATCGGAGGAGAATCCAATGTTGGAAAAGTCGCCATCATGAAATGTGTCACGTACAGTAGCGAAGTGCTTGTCCAGGTCAAACCCAATCGACTGTAGCAATAGCCTAGAAAGTAAAACCTCAGGCTATGTTCCTTAAACACCAAGTACTCCACGTTGCGAAGTCTCATTGGCCCGCTTGACGTGTCAATTGTTGTAGACAGCCTAGCCTTCTTACGAACCGTATATACCTGCATTTCCTCGTCATCTGTGCCGTCCATGGCCAGGTGCATGTTAAAAGGATCGGAGAGACTTATAATTTGCACATAAATACTAGAATTGGCGCACTCACGGAGATGATCTTCGCTTAGTGCGCAATGGTCACATCCATAATCACTGCTAATAAAGACTGGTACTGTATCGGGAAGAAGACCACTGTAGCGCCCGTCAGTGGGATTTGCAGCCTGGATGAGCGCACTTGCGCGGTTAGGTGGTGCAAAATTATCCTTCAATAAGCGACTGGCTTCCTCCTGTGAGTTGATAAGTCATTTAGGGTCTTTCTTCATGAAATGCTTGCCCTTGCATTTGGGATTCAAGCTGTTCGGCAATTCTTTTCCAGAAGACGATGGAGCTTGGGATCCCGAATTAGAACCACCACCGCATTTACTTGCGGTATTATTTCCCCTATCCTTGCTGTGATGAGCAGAATTGTTGTTGGAGTGCTCAAAGACAGTGGAAACATTCGTGGATTTTCCAGGGGCAACCGGACTCAGTACAGTACCAGACGGACTGGACATCCTCGCCTTGGCCGACTCAGAAGATTTGTTTGAAGCTGAGGCAGGCTTGATTGGGACGTAACGTTCACAATTGATAGCATCCTTTATCAAGAACTTACTAAACCGTTTCCAATCCTTTCTTAGCTCGCATTTTCACAGCTGAAGGTCATTCTAAACCCTACGTTTCAACGCTTCGGGCTTAAGAAGATCCACAATATGCGAAACAGCAACCTTCAGATTGGTGTCAATCAGAGATTGCCATTTCTTTGTGGGTAAGACAAATTTATAATCTGTCAACAAGCGTATTATACGAATGTTGGCATCAGGTTCATTTTCATTAATTCGAATATTGTTCTTCACGGCAGCGTCATGGTTTTCCAATTAAATCGCTTCAAGAATTATGTCAGCTTTGTCTTCTAGACTTGTCTTCAATATTTCTTCAGTAAGTTCGTCGATTTTCGTGACCTCCGGTCCAAATTCATCCAAATCAATGAGGGAGTGAGGTAGATCTGGGTCAACACAAGACTTAAGGGAAATTGAAGGAACAGTAGAAGAGCTGGCGGCGTTACCATCTTTCAGAAGAAGAAGATAACGGTCGCGCTCGCGTAAAAATGTATGAATAGTTTTCTGGGTAACGTGCCTCAAATCCAGATGTGAGACAGGCGTTAACAAGTGCTCCCCAGCTTGGGGTCCCTGGGACCCCATGGCGCAGGAAAAATCACGGTCAGATTCGAAATGGGTGTTTGAGGTCTTGCAGAATCGCTTCACCTCTATTGATCACTACTGCGTAGTTCGCAGCAAGCAGGAAAGCGACGCTCGGTGGAGGTCGTCGCGGTTGTGTGAGAGGGTAGGAACTCTACCTCCCAGTTTACTCGGCACGTGCATTCGTCATAAACTATATATTGTTAGCTATAGAATACTTTCGATGTAAATGGGATGCGCGAAAGGTAGAGACGGTACTGTTGTAGCCGAAGTAGACGTAAAGTACCGATTATGGCCCTGTGGTAGCCGAGGTTATCGTGCAGTTCTGATCAGCACTGCTTATGGCTCGAGTACGGTGTGATGGTTTTCACGGTTACACTGCAGTGTCAGATTGAATATCTGATCAGTCTAACGACCCACTGAAGTACCAGAATGTATCTGTACTTTACGCAGGCCACGCTAGGGCGGGCAGCTCTAATGGAGGTAGGAAGGAACGAATGCTAGAAAAACGTTGTGAGAAAATTAACTCGTTCGGCGAGCCTTTCCCAAGGCATCTATGTACGTTAGGATGTATTTTTTCAACTGTTTGGAGAGGGGATGAATGGCCCACAAGTATCTGAACTGATATATTCTCCAATGTCACAATTGTGTTGTGTGTGCTTGTATGGCTGTATGGTTTGCTTGGCTGGAGAGCAGGCGGAGAATGAGATTGGTTGTGGAGGCTGAGCTAGGGAGGACGGGAATATGGGGAGCTGTTTAGATATGTCCATGATCTGGAGACGTGGTAGAGGAATTTGGTTCAGTCTGAGATGCCAGTTGTGCAGCTACAGTTGGATTGGGGTGGGTGGTGTGGAGTGGAGTGGAGCTGGAGGTAGATGTATTATGTCCAAAATGTTGGGTGTCGGGGCTTTCGTTCGATTGTTTGGGGCTGTACGTGGGGGTGTAGCAACTTTGGTAGGTTGATGATTATTCAGCGGTGCTGGTTGGGGTGGGTTTTGCGGGGGTGTTGTTTGGGTTGAATGGATAGCGATGGGTTTGGGATTTGTATTCTGTGGAGCGTATGTGCGGATTCCACGGGATTGTTTAATGTCCTGAATTGTTAAAAGTTGTTCCGCCACTCTCCAATGGTTCTGATGGGAGTTTGATTGGGATGTATTTTGTTGTGGACATAATTATGTTGAGGGGAGAACGATAGTAATCCGTATCGGAGGGTAACGTCTCGATCGGAGAGTAGTTGGGAGCTGATACAGGGATAGTCAACTGCTGGGAAACTGATAGAGTCATGAGGTGTGTCTAAATGGAGTGTTCCGCTGTGTTGGCAAGATATGGCTTGGTTAGAGGCATTCTTTAAGATGATGGGGTGAGGGAGGTGATGCGTAGTGTCTGCGGAGGGTATGAAGTGGGACGGATGGACAGCAGAGCCAATGGAGAACGTACCTTCCCCTGAGTCGAATGATATGATGGGAGGAATGTGTGGGGAGTGGGTATGGGGGCAGCTATGGCTGCCATCCCAATCGAAGTTTGAAGGGTGGGTGCCTGCTGCGGTGGGTGACGCCTGGTCGGTTTGGTTGCTGCTGGAGCACGCCGGTTCTTGGGATGGTTCGGGTTGCTGCATTGGTGGTCAGTGTGGTTGGGTGTCACACCGATGGACAAGTCAAACACGCAGGGGCGAAATTTGGTTTGCAACACGGCGCTGAGTGAATTCACTCTACTGTATTTTGGATCGCTGACGTCATCGCTGACGCAACCTATTTACAGTGGAGCCTCCTGACTCTTCGTTCGCGCCCGCGAACTCTTTCTACTTCCCCTTGCCTGGAGCGGCGTGAAGCTGCTCGGCTTGGAATGCTGGTCCCCGTGACCCAAGACATGCCTGGCCAAGTTGTTCAGGCCCAGGACAAGCTCTGCCAGAATGGCGCTCGCTTTGGACATGCTCGGCCAGTGTGGCCTCGAGGTCAGGCGTGCAGCCACGTTAACGAGCTCATCAACCGCTCGGCTGGATAGTCTAGAGCGCTGTTGAGTGCCGTCTGCGTAGAGCTACGATTTACTGTAGTATATAAAATGCGGGCTTGTGTTTTGGCATGAGGAGCGCCCCGACACAAGAACCACTGCCCTCTCAACCTTGCCAGCGACTACATCTTCCTTTCACTCCTTCTGTTCAGTTCCGAAACACAGCTGCCCCGGAAGTTACCACAGGTTGCACAAAAAGGTTTTGCATTGGGGCGAGAGTTGTATCGGACAGTGTAGAGGATGTGGAAGCCATGTATGAGGCTGCGGACGCTTGAAACTCCTGGACGGTGCGGAATCTTTGGGGAAACTCCATGACGGTCGTGGGAGGAGGACTGTCTATGTACTTGCCTATGTTGGCTCCAGCGGGTGTGATTTTCAGACCGGTGAGCACGAGTGTGACTTTGGTAGCTTCTTCCTGAATGTGCGGGAATCGTGAGTTGAGCATTCGATTGCGAATTTCTTGATGTGCGGTTTCATATGCCTCTATGGCCGACTCTTCAGTCAATAGAATAGTGGATGCTTCTTGTTGAAGTAGTTGGTGATCTTCGGGGTGTTGGTTTCTAGCAGGGATTTGACGCTTTGGATAAGTTCGAAGGGCATCGAGACTGTATGTGCAATGGTCACCTTGGTGATGATATATGTACGCATGTATTCCATCGTTACGGAGATTAGTTTGTTGCATAGTTGGTTGTTCGTCGTGGCTAGGTCCTCTTCTGTGGGGATGGGCAGGTTTCGAAGTGCCATGGGCTGCTGTGGAAGCGGAGCGTTTATAACCCATGCCCGGAAGTGGTTGGGATTGAGGAGGGAATGGGGACCATGCTTGACATTGTGTGATCGATGTGCGGGACAGGGTTTTGATCGGTTCGGGGCTGTTGGTTGCGGGTGAGGTAGTGAGATCGTGGGGCAGTTGCAGCTGTACCAAGGGTATGAGGGTCTATAACCTGTGAAGTGTGAATGATTCCATGGCTGAGAATTTATTTGTCTCGAAAAGACGCCCGGGTGTATTTCGCTATTTCTACTGTGTGGTACTTTGGCTATAGTGAGGATTAGTGTAGTTAATATCCTTCATGAGAGAAGTTGCCCTCGTAGTCGTACAAAAATAACGTTTGGGATAGAGAAACGTCAAAAAAGCTGGAAGTCTCCGAGGTCTGACTCAAAAATACGAGTCTTAGACCCGCCCTAGAAATCTACTCTTGTGGAGGGTCGAACTCCAGACCTCCAGCATGTTAGGCTGGCGCTCTAACCAACTGAGCTACAAGAGCACTTTCACTAACGGGTTGAGTTATACTCATTTTTTTCGATATTACTATTCCCGAACAATGGAAGTAGAAGAAATGGGATCTATTGAAGATATTGAGGAAAACTTGGTGGGCTTAGTGGAAAATGGGAAAATGGGAAATTACGGGAAGCGGGATACATTATTTGGACGGCACGGAAGGTAGCTGATATCAGAAAATAACTTTCCCATAACAAACGCTTTTTGATTTAAAAGTATTTTAAAATAAGTGTTTGTTATTGGAAAAGTTATCCCGTTTAGAAAATGGGATATTATTGGAAACATTTCTTCAATTGGAAAGCTTGGAAAACTTGGCAGACTTTAGGAAACATGAAAACTTGAAAAGAATTTTATTATTTCAGACTGCTCAGTTTGACCAGCACGCTACGTGGTCAGCGATGGAAGGACGCTCGCCATCATGCCAACAGCACCGCCCTCGATCAACGCCCATGCGCATGTACGGTGGATGCGGGGAGAATAGGAGAGCGAGCGTTTTATACAGACTTCCCGCTTCTTGGCCTCCAGTCCAGATAGGGTGAGGAGAGGGTTGACAAGGAGAGAGGGGCGGCATCGTCAGTGACAACGTGTCCACCGATGGGTCTCAGCTTCGCGTCGGTGATGGATTGCCTTTAATCAGATGGAGGACTCTCAGGAAGAGAGTTTTATACCCTCCACCTGCTGTACGGTGTAAAATACCGCAGGATGAAGAGTGGCAATGCGTGCTCTGTTATTAAATGCAAGCGATAGTCAGGAGGAGGATCCTCTACTGTAGCAAATCATTTTGGGCTACGTAGTAATAACACAGTTATTCCATGCATGCATAATTAGCATGATAGTCAATTAAATAACTTCGCTGGCTTCCTTTACTGACGAGCCATATGGCACAGTATGAGGCCAGAGAAACTCGACGAATGAGCAGGGCGTTACAGTTTGGGGGGCTGCGATCAACTCTTTCTGACTGAGATGCTCGTGGAAATAGGACATTAATACACGCCGAGTTACTGAGCGATGTAGCACCCGAGCGCAGAACAAGATCATCTTTTCCGTAACGCACTAACGATTAACGATTGCAACTTACCAACACAGAATCCCTCAGAACGATTATACATCTCCACTCAACGCATCTCCTAAGCAGCCCCACACTTCTGGTCAATAGTAATATCAAGCGGAACCAAATTCCAAAACCCAAATCCGCGGTACAAACACACCCATCCCCGTCCCCAACACACGCAGCCTGCGGCCGACACGCGAGGCTCGCACTCCCCTCCGCAAGCACAAACGCATCCTGCTCCATAAAGCTCCATTGTCTGTTCCAGAATCACTATGCCTCCCGCGCACAACGCGGCACATCGGCGGCATCATACAGTTGGTAAACAATCGGTTCGGATATAATCAGCCCGTCTTACCCCTCGCCCGTCGCGTCGGCGAGACTATCGGCGATCGCGGATGCCCGCGAGCGTGAGCTCCGACGCTCGCAGCGGAATTCCACGGTGTTATCCGCGCGATTGCGGCAGGACACTATCGTTCACGCGAGCGCGTGACAGGCGCGGCGCACATGCGCGCGCGTGGGCGCCGGCGGCGTTTGCTGGGCGAGGGTAGAATGCGCGTGGAGGAGCAGGAGTACCAGGGCGATGGGCGCAACGAGGGGGATGAGATGCACCATGGCCGTGGGTGTGGGGCATGTGGAGCCGCGGGGGTTGTTTGAGGCGTCGCAGGGTTTTTTACCGCGCGTGCGACAACGCTCGACGCTGCGTGGAGATGGCCGACGCATGCTGACGTCTATGATTGGCGTTTTCTCGGGGTTGGATTCACGCGTAGAGGCTGTACATACGTGGCGGTTATGGCGCGGTTCACCACAAATACCTGTGACCTGCACATGTATGCACACTGTTGCTATCTTTGATGCCCCCACCCCCGCACCTCCCCAACGCCAGTAAGCCTATTCTTTTAGCAACCGCATAGAAATAGTTAGAACGAGACATGTACTCACAGGACATTAGTAATGAACACTACACGCGTACCTTCCGCCGTCCAGATTCGCCTCATAGGGATCTGAAGGCAGCACGCCGAATGTCGGATCAAAGCGCAACTTCCTCGAGCCCCACCAAACACGCCCACAAATACCTACACCATCCCAGCATGGTGTCGCAGGGACACCCCTGTTTCCGTTCTTTCCATTCTTTCCTAAACTCTACACCCTAAAAGTACAGGCGAGCATTCGCAGACCCGAAGTGGGCCGCCCCTTGCCCCCTATCCAAATTCCGGCCCGACAAATACACATATTCAGAATTCAGTACGTGTAGTGGACCAGCGGACCAAAGTTGCAAATAATAATGTAAAGACAGCTGCCCTCTGGCACCAATCAGGGACCACCTGTCGCACGTCCACTATGACAGCATCCTCAAAACGAGACGTCACTGCCCCGCGACACGCTA
>JAUBNZ010000344.1:0-18521 GCA_032355485.1 Bonnemaisonia californica
CCTTTTCCTCTTGAATGTATCCACTCAGGATAAAGAAAATTGTTCTAGGGGAACTTGAGATTCAACCCCCCCTCCCATTAGCATGAACGACGCTTGCTCAGAAGCGAGTGATAATCTCAAATTGGGCAACCGAAGAGTACTAGCACCACCCTTTGATTTGGAGCTCGAAGCCCTGTTTTAAGCTAATAGAAAGACAACCGTCTACTCAGAAATCGTTCAATAAACGATAGAGCACAAGATTGAGCTTGTTAGCGCATCGGCCAAGTTGTCTGACCCTTTCATCCATCTTAAAACATCGAAATATTCTGCTTCGAAACTGTCCCTTAGTCTATGCTCTGTTTGTCTTAAACGGTAATCCCGGCCTTAGTATAGTGTAGTCAAAGTGTCGAAAAGGCCCCTTGAATCAACGTGCAGATGAGAGCTCAATTTAGGAATATCCATCAAACACCTTAGACTTTCTCGCCATTCATGTGTTCTGTCATCAGCTTCAGAACATGACAGAATCTCAACTCCGAATGATGAATAAGTCAACCAATGCTTTTTAGAGGAAGACCACTCTAACGGATGAAATCGTGCAGTAGATCCTTGTGGTATTGCCATTCCAGTAAAGATCCCCGTTTGTCCGTAACTTTGGTTCGAGTTCACATTGAACGAAGCGTCAGAGAAACAGCATAGACACGGTTCCAAATTTTCAGTACGTTTAGGAGCAGTAAACGTAAGAACAGGGCATAGCTTCACAATCTCCTTCAGCATTGCATTTGCAGTGATGATTACAGATACTATCAAAGCCATAACACGCTGTAACATGAAACTTGTAACGAATTCTGCATGCGGCAGGGCCCCTTGCCCCAAGAAAATCAACTCTCCGATGAGATGTTGATACTATTTGATTTCATCAGGAGTTGCAGCCAAATCCTTCTTCATTTGTCTGGGTCTGAGAAATTGGTGCAATTCTCGTATAGTACTGTACCATAGACACGGATATTGTACCTCCGTCATTCGGGCTAATCTCCGCCCCATTGAAGTTGATCTTTTTGATTCAGTACAGTGCAACCATTCTCGAAACTATTATGAGCTTGTTCCACAAACAATGTGAGATCAGAAACTGTACCCGCAATTACAAAATCATCAACCACCTTTACCACCATCACAGTAAGGAGTTCCGATGAGTTCCTTTTAACAAACAATTGCGGAAGTCCGAAAATTCTTATAAATCCAAGTTTCCCTGTTTTCCTTGATTCGGCGACCAGATGCCATTGGCGACCGGTTTCCGCAATACCGTATGGAAGTTTTAGAAACTTCCAAAGAAAACCGCGCTGTCTGCGAGATGATACAGGGTGGAGCTTGTACCATTGGCGAGGTGGCCTGACATATGTAATTCTCTTAATTGATCCGCTTTATAGGTAGGCCTTTTTCACATCGATTTTGGCCAAACGGAAGCAAGCCACTGAGTGAAGCAATGGGGATAAGGATTCAGATAACGACGAATTATGCATTGGAAGAGTCTTTCCTAACACTGTCTTTCTCGATAAATTCATTCCCATGAGCAACGATTCGAGCCTTGAGTGATCGAACGGAGTTCTCATCTTTCTTAACTTTGAATACTGTATGGGATCTTATAATATTGGCTGTTTTTGGGTACCTGAGTATCAGGAATCTCATCATATACCCCATTGCCAGTTGTCCAACTCCTTACTGAATGACGTTTGTATAATCCAGTGAGGTGCGAAACTGAGTTTCGAACTGGAGACTTGCGACGTTCCAATTACATTTTCGATTGATGCTGAAATGTTTTCCTCGTTTGATTGAAGGGTACCGCCAGGGTCTGGAGTCTCGGCAGACTGAACAGCTCCCACTTCTTTCTCGGAGTTCCCTGTGCTACGCTTGTAGGCCATGTAGGAGGGCACTTGAGGGTTCTGTAGGCATAGATAGAAGGTTGAATCGCGTCGAGGTTGTAACGGTTCGGTGACTACTCTACCGTTCTGACCACCCCCTCATCCTCCAGAACGCGTTGCAGTGGAATATCTATTTCATCGAGTTCTTGTTGTAGTAGCTTAGAATGGAAAAGGGTCTTGGGAGCTACCCTTAGGTCTTCATATGCAACATGAATTGGAGCCCCCTTTTGCATTTCTACGTGGAATAACGTAGTACTGTAGGGCCTCAGAAACCGAAAGGGGTTCCCATTGGCCACTCTTGAGAACAGCCCAGAGTTTTGTTCCCTTCGGCGGCAAATGCGGTGGTGGTGTGCTACGGCGCTTCGAAGTTAGAAGCCGGTTCAGTGCTCTGCTTGCCAATTGCTCATGATGTGATTCTACTAGCATTTCAGGAACAATACCAGGCCTCTCACCACATAAACCTGGTGTGTAATCGCGGGCTTGCTCAAATGAGCTTGCGACCTTAGAACCTCTGAACAAATTTGCCAAAACATTTGCCTTTGCAATTAATGATGTTACAGTATCATCTGGTGATCCAATTGAAATTCGTTTTAGCACTTAGCGAATAATTCCATTCTTCCTCTCGACTGAGCCCACTTTGTTTTGGAGCCAGGACGGCCTTACATCGAACTTAATATCATGTGCTCGAAGGGTATCCTTGAAGGCGTATCGGTTAAATTCCTGGTCACCACTAACGCTAACTGGTGCGCCGTGTCGGGGTATCCATGTTCTTTCAAAATACAAAGCAGAATCTATTAAATAACGGGACGACAGTGGCTCCAAATCAGAATACCCAGTACCTCGATCCCTCGTATGCAGTACAGTTCTTACTTGGGACCCTAATCTTTGGAAAGAAGAAATCGACCTGGACTGATTGATTGAAGCTTGATCCAATGTGGCTGATGGATACTTTACGGGATGGTACATGCTTACGTGTACGGCAGCATGTCTCACATGAAGATACCATATTCCGGAGGGCATGACCAAATTTTTGTCCAGAATTTTGCCATGTCACAAATGCGCATCATTTCATCTACTGTAGCATGGGAATAGTCATGAATCTTGGTAGCCAAACGATCTGAGTCACGTACTGCAAGGTATCTGGCAGGCGTGATCAAATAGGAGCGTAGATAACGAGCAAGCGATACAGTATTAAACTGCAATGGGGCAACAACAGACAGTTGTCGGTGGCCCTCATCCTCATTGCGATAATTACAAATGTATTGTACGAACCGTCAAGATCATAGATGTGTGGAAGATCATCGAAGTTGTCAACTGGAGCTTTCTTGGTGAGGTCATCTCCAATTACCAATGGGTCTGCACCATTCACGAGATGTAATGTGAACACCTTCATGCTTCCATCCACCGTAGAAACTGGTAGCTCCCACGAACAGAATGCTGGCTTCGAGTCCAGGATATCTGGTCCCCATCCGAGATAGACTGATTTCTGCTTCGGCGGGAATAAATTCAGACTTATTCCCAGAGCACTACATAGCACAGCGGCACTGATAGTTCCACCTATACTGTATGGAGATCCACTATCCATGATGGGATTAGGGCCAGGAGGAAACTCCACTGACCCTGCTTCAGAAAAGGAGCATTCTTGGAGCTCTGACCTCTTTCTGGTACAGTATTTTCGTCCTACATTTTTTGCTTCTTTTTCGGACAATCAGGATCATTTTTCCAGTGACCCTTATTCTTGCACCTGAAGCAAATTGATTTTCGCTTCTGCTCAGCCACGCACGCCGTTCCGGTAGACTTACAATTTTCAGGATACTGTACTGTAAGAAGAGAACCATTCCGTTTAGATTTCGGAAAGTCTAGACTCAACTTGTTCGTTCTTATTCCACCCTTGGAACGATCTTGAACAGAAGGATAATCCAGTGATTGCAAAACATTATAGATATCATCTAGGAATATCTTACTGTCCTTTGATGTATCTGAGGCATTAGTGAATTATACGATTCCTTGCAATAGTCTGCTGCAGTGTATCCATAAATGACTTACTTTTTTCAAAAGTGTCTGCTTGAAACCCATTAATGGAAACCGACGCTTCTTCCTCACTGTTCTGTACTTGGATAAAGGAGGCTGATGCGATGTCAGAAATAATAGAGTTGATTTTGGACAATTGCTCATAAAAGTAAGACTTAGAAGTTGGATCATGTGTCTGGAATTTTTGATGGCTCTGTGTTACCAGCTGCAACTTGAAAGCATTCTGTGTGTCACTTGGTAAACGAGCATTTTGTAACATCATGGGTTGCGATTCTTGTTCAGTTGCGAAGACACCAGCCAAAGACATATAATAAGAGGCAAGTCCCCTGAGTCGGGTAGCGAATTTTTAGGGCTTTTCAGAGTCCTTCCGAACACATGTGTGAACACTCTGATAGGATTGCATGAGGCGATCAAAACTTTCCAGAGGATTATCTTGTCCTACCAGCTCAATCATCCTTTCTATAACTGCTCTTTGTCGGTACGATTTAGCATCAAATTGAACTGACCTGCTGTCACGTGCATGCTCGATAGCCTTCTGGTAACTAGGATCAAGCGCTTCGTACAGAACATAAATGAGAGCTGTCTCTGTGGCGAGAGATTTCTTCTCACCTACGGACGCCCTTTTAGAAATATAAGACATCCATGATGAATCTTCCCTCCTCCGTTTCTGATGATCCTTTCCGGGAAGTAGCGGCGGGGCTTCATCGATATAACGTTTCCATTCAGACATCTTTGAAGTCTTTGAACCGCCGTACGGGCTCCTGCTGGCTGGGCCCATAACTGTTGAAATCGAAGGAGTTCTGTGACGTTGTAAACAGTTGTCGAAACGAAGAGGAGCTTAATGGGGAAGGGATATAAGAGTACGGCAGACAAGATGATCAACAAAAGGGCGGGGGAGAAAGACAAACCAACACCCGTTGTTCTTTCTCTATCTCTCTTATTCCCCTTCCCCATTAGGCTCCTATTTGTTTTGAAAACTGTTTAACAACCTCACAGAACCCCTTCGGGTTCAGCAATGAAAACCGTATGAGTGCCGAGGCGCTGCTCTCGAATAGCGAAAGCTGTCCTTCGGGGGTTCCGATATCCTTAATGGATGGGGCTACGAGCAGGAAGCACAAACGTGTTATAGCGATGAATAGGAAAACTTTCGGGATATATTGGACAGCAAGATTTGGACATTTCAGGCGGAATGAAAAGTTCGGGCTTTACATATCGCGCAGAAATATGAATTATTTCATATTAGGATATAGGGAAAATGAGTGAATTGAGACAGGTGTAATGCGACCCCCGAATAGTGAATCGTGTTGGAATCGAAATATTGTGTCCGTATTTTGATGGGGCGCGTGTAAATCTGATGCAATACGGGCTCGATAATACGGGTGTGGGCTGTAATCGGGGTCCGAGCAGATATTATGTAATACGGCGAGGAAGTAGACCGGTAATAAACACATACTTTAAGCTGAGGATACTTTGGGGAGGAGTAAAAATATCGATTGAGTGAAAACATACGATGTCTCAGGAGAATTCATGCAGTTTCGTGCAATATGCTGCTGCGGTTATAGCATTTTGCAGGAACGAAAAGCAGCCTGAAGACATGGGTAAATAACGTGATATGAGCAATAGAGTATATTGGAAGTAGAAGATCAACATTAGAGTACTGCGGCACTTGTATTCATACTGACATGTAAATACGAATTTGAAGCATGCTAATGCGTAGTGCTATTACTTGTGGTGCTATTATTGCACTGGAAATGATGCGCCAATGATTTTGTTTGCGGATGAGGCGAATGGTGAGAAGTATTATACGATGTCGGCCAAACGAAACCATATAGTCTGATATACGGAGTTGAATAAACTCACTAATGCATTTCGTTGGTACCGACTGTTCGGGCTGGACAGCGTGGGGTGGCGTGAGATGAACGGGATACCAGAAATCCCTTAAAATATAATGTCATGAGTAATCTGCTATGAAAAGCAATGCAGGAACTTTGTTTGATGGAACAGTGAAGCATGATTTGCATAATTAAACAGTAAAAAAAATACTGTATGCGGCATGTTGAACCAACCTGCCATGAGAAGCATCGCATGAAATTTGTCTGATAGTACAGTACAGTGAATCGTGAGGAGATTATTGCATGCGTTTATTGAACGGCGTGTTCTGTGATTGGTAGGTGTCTTTAAGAATTTTATATATGTACTTTGCCAATACCACGTATTTATGATGAAAACTTTCATGATGAAGTACCTGAAAAAGACCGTATAACGGCGCTGTTAACGATGACGTTTACAGTATTTTTGGTATTTATGTAAATTCAGTGAATGAATGATAACTTTGGGAGGTTAGCTTGTCCGATGTAAGTACTGTTCAAGGGGTGCAGATTTACATACCGGGAAGCTGCCAATAATGAGGAAATAATGTACTGCTATATGATTCCAGTCATTGGACAGAAGGTACGGTCGCCTTCTTGAGTTTGATATTTGGATGTGCGAGAGGAGGGGTTAGATCAGGATGGAAGGGGCACCATTGTACCATTTCGGTAACTCGATTCTGCTGAGGTCCGAGGCGGACGTGAATTTCAAGATTTATGGGAGACCTTTCAGTGAAGAGGTTTCTGAGCTGTAAGAGAAAATTTTGAGGGCTTCGGAATTGTTGAATGTTTATCACAAACGTTTTACCTGAAGCCCACTTTACGTGTCTGAAAGATGTAGAAGAACTGTTGCGCCTTTCCCATGGACTTGAGAGCGAAAGTAATGGTTTGATCAGATTGCATGTTAATTGCGAAACAGTAGTTTTGGAAAGTGATGTGGAGAGTGGTGGGGAGGATGGGATTGAACCGTACCGACAGCACGAGAAGACGGAAACGAAGGTATTACACTCTTCCACAATTAATTTTCATGATGAGGAGTGCGTTGAAGCTACCAATGATTTAGAAAATGGATTAGCTGGGTTCTCTGTAATACATCGCAAAAATAAGAACTTGGAAAAAATGAATGGGTATGGAAAGAGAACGGAAGCGGGGACTTCGCCATTCCGGGCTGGTATCCGAGTACTGAAATTGACAGTACTCGAGATGGAAACAATTGTCTGGTCAGTGATCCGGATAGTGCAAAGAACTTCACAACGCTTAACAGAAAGGGCTTCCAGTGGCTGTACAGTGCGTTTTTTAAAATAGTTTTGAAAAAGATACGAGAAGTTGATAGTGCAAGAGCGATCAGAACTCAAATTTTCTATTCTCATTTCTCTGCTGAATGGTTGCGACTGCAGTTATGCTTGGAGGGGAGAATTGTAAGCCTTGATGAACTATCCATTCCAAATAAGAAGTTGTTGAGGAGCGCGGAAGGGTTTTTGTAGGGACATTAGACACTAGCTGCTTTTTATGAGAGAGAGCCTCTCCCCAAGCCGATTTTACAAGCATTATGGGAAAGATTGAAAGTGAAGTACCATGAGATGACCGTTTAAATGTCGAAGCCAATATAGGAAAGGACAGAAACTGTCTATCTGACTGAGTCTCTTAGAAACAAGCAGAGGGACCTTGACCAAGAATTACGCGGAGAGAAGCGCGGAATCGTAGAAGGTGACGAGCATGGAAGAAATGAGAAGAAGTCGTTCCGTATTGTTACTCCGGACGTTAGTAGTGTTGTTGCAAATCGTGGAACTAATTCAATTACAATTGTCTGTGGATACGGAGAAGAGTGCAAGTTGAAGCATGACCATGCTGCTCAGGATACTGAAATAATTACGAGCAAGTGTATGGTGTCTTCAATATACATTCATGATATTTGCTGCGGATCAGAAGGAGGATCGAAGTTTTGTCCTCTTATTTCGTGTCGTGGGGGATGATGTTTAATCGAGGATATATCACTTGTATTAAAGTAACTTTGGAAGTCGTTTGTATGGTTCCGTATAAACCAATAAGCGTATAGGTCTGACAAAACAACTGGACGAGAACTTGACGAAGGAAAGAGATGCTGAAAAGCGCTTGAACTGGGAATTATTATGGAAAACATTTTAAGAGAGGACCTCTGCGGCGTGCAGAAGTCAATTGGGTAGCAATAATTCAACGCTGTCCCCTTTGGCTTCTGAAGGTGGCGTTTGAACTTTCGAAGTAGTAACGTTGCAGCATTTACGGCAGCAAAAGTAAATATTGCGGAGGAAGAAAGGAAGGTCTTCGCCTTCAATATCTGATTTGTTGTATGCTTCCTTGAATTGAACGGAGAAATTGAGGAGAGCCAAACGACCTGGAAGGAAGGGGACTAAGTTTTTGCCCTTTAGATATCTCAGGTGATGAGTTGCGTGCCAGATTCGGATATTGAAAGATTCTGCATTTGATGTGTGAAGAGAATCTAAGGATAGGTAAGAGCCAGGATCGAAGAGTGACGAGCACGTGTGGGATTTGTAATGAAATCGATCCACCACCACACGAGTATCATGAAGCAGCGAAGGAACACGGATTAAAGCAGATGTAAATAGGTTACATTCATTATCATAACATCATGTTCATGGAGGAGGCTGGAAATGAGTTAGAAAGCTGGAAAGAGCCAACCATGTAGACTCTTTACGAGCCATTAAGATGAACCCGATCAGTTTAGGCTTATCAAAACCACATTGGATTGTTAGTAGACCTGTGTTGATGCGCTGTGTTGAGGCTCTGTGGTCACTGCGGGTACTGATTGAGTTCGTTTGAACGTTACCAAGCAGTTACCCCTGTTGATATAGGCTGCGAACCCCTTTGCCTTTGTTGAGTACACCGCGCATGTGGCTCAGTGGTTTCATTTTTGGATATGACCACAGTAAGGTTGTGAGTTCAATTCCTACCAACGACATAAATGCTCGATGTGCATCAGATCAGCTTACAATGTGATACGTGTAATGGGATTGGCTTTACTCTGGATTTCTAATCCGGATCTCACCGCCGTCGCCGCCGCTAAAGACTAAAACCGAAATGGTCTGTGCCGAAGTACGAACTTCTGCCACATTGAGTAGTATAAGTAGAGAGGTGGCTCAACCATCGCAGAGTAAACAAAGTCAAGCGACGACTTCATCCATTAATTATACCTACCTTCCCACTTACCTTTGCAACCTGGGGAATGGAAATCTGAGGCGACAAATTGCTTTGAGCAATGGTGGCTTTCAACACCCTCGAAGGTAATCAGTGGTCTGTAGGCTGTTCTTCCTGGGAATACGATTCCAGTTATGGCACCGTCGCTCTCTGTATCTCCTAGTGGCTTAACGGAGAAGTTGCCGAATTTCTTTGCGTGTGATCTAAAATCTGCAGAAGACAATCTGTTGAACGTTTTGAAAAAAGCAGATGCAGGTTTCACGTGCTCATCAATCACCACAGCGGCTGCACACGCAATTCCACGAGCAATATACGGGTAAGCAGCACAATATTGAATGAGTTCAAGACAGAAACGAAATGTAATAGGATTTGGTTTACCATCTGAAGAAACTGCTGAGCGCAGTTGAAGAGTGCATGGAGAACAAGGTGATCGAATAGAACCTGGAGCTGGTGTAGTGCTGACGACGAAAGTCATTTCATGATATCGGCAGTCTGCGAAATTTAGCATGCATTTGGAAAACATGAAGTGGTAAGAGAAGCCATGTGACATCAAGGAATGAGAACATTGGAAGTTGGCTTCGTCACGTTTCTCTTCGTCTAGGAGTATTGGATTGTCGGCATTTTTGTTTGGTAATAACCTTGTGTTACGGACGTAGAACTGGCAAACGGACTGTGTGAGAGTATGTTCCAATAGATCTAGTAGTGATTCAGCGAATTGTCTGTTTCGAAGGAGTTCAGACTTGGTCTCATGTATTCTGAACTGCACACCAATGGGTCGTTCTGAAGATTCCACGTTGTCGAGGCTACTATCTGATTCTTCAGGGAAGGGATCTATTGTAATTGGAACGGTGCTGTCGGGATCCTCCCGATCTGGAAGAGGAAGTTGCGTCACTCGTTACGTTGTAGTGTTTCTGTTGCAGATATACTTGTTTGTGTTTACATTGCATGAAATTTCCAGTAGGGTTCGTCTGAATATGTTCCACAGCAGAGGTAGAATGAAAGAAGGCATATCATCGGCAATAAGTGATCTCTCGAAAGTTGCAGATGCACAATTCTTCATGATTAGTTTTCTCCGACATGAGATACGACTGCGGTTGTGTATAAATTCGGGGGCAGAAACAAGGAGAGTTCACAAGCAATCCATTCCAGAAATCCGTTTCTTAATCTCTTTTCTGGTCATTTTTTGTGAGCTGAATGTCGAACCTGAGAGGTTTTAGGTTAACCTCCGAATTATGAGTTTTGGATTTAATTGATATAATGCATTGGCGTGAAGATTGAAATAAGTTCTTGAGGGCCATTACGAAAGGGGCCGGATTCATCAAGTACTGGCATTGACTGACAGATCCTCCTGCGGCAGGTATAGTGAAAGAGCTTCGGATGTATTTTGGCAGGGTTCATAGAATATCTGCTGCGGTACCGTTCTAGACGAATAAATAGAATCTCTTGATGTTTTGCGCATGTTCATGGGGAGACCCAAGCTTGTAGTCTCCCTTAGAGAGATGCTGGTCTCACGAGTATTACAGGAGAACAGTGTTTGTGCAATAGTGGTACTGCGGACATCAATTTTCACGAGAAACGTTCGGAAATCATCCCTGCACTTCTGCTACTCCGGCGTTGTTCACTTGTTTCCCAGCGAAGGAGATCGGAATCAATTCTCTGTGGGGTTGAACGAGTCAAATTTCTTGTATCGAAGTAGGCATCCCGAAAGGAAAGTCCCTGAAGACAGACCAATTGAACCCACCTGTGGAGGAGTTCGCTAGTGTACGGGGATGTATTCCTAGCAGGAAATATAGCTTGGGAAACACCGATATATCTGTTGATGGTACCGCATCCGCAATGAAGGCAATGCCAATCTTCAACTGTTACAGTGTGAGCTCCATGAGCAAATTTTGAGAGAGTAACGATTCGATATACTGGAAAGAAACGTTGTTCCTTTTCTGATTCGGAGACTTTTTGGCATTTGCAATTTGAGCACGTGTATTCATTTTCATCTCTGAACACAGGCAATTCGCGATTTGTGGAAGCCTCTAATGATGAAACAGTTTTGTTCATGGCGTCCAGCTCTCCTCTGCACATAAGAGGTGTTATTCTTCTGGTATTCGCTGCATAGTTTTCTTCGGAGTCGGAATCCGTATCAGATTAATTGTCTAAATCGCCGGTGTCTGAGGACGAAGTCGGATCATCAAGTCGTGTAATTGTATCGGGGGATTGAATGATTCTGCCAGTCCCGCTTGAAGAGTTCTGAATATTCTTACATGATTCGTCCTGAACGCAGCTACCCTTTCGGGATGGATTCCCGCCACACATTTGGCAGTTTAGTCGTTCCAGTCTATCTCCCACAATGGCACAGAAGCACATCACGGACGTGTAGAATGCTATCCAGTATTTCCAAGTAAGAATTAATCGTTATGTGCGATCGGATAAATTTGCTTTGAACCGTCTTTCCAGCCAGACAACCTCAACTTGGCGACTTGTACCGTTTGGAAGAATGAGGGGAAGGTGAGTACCGAACCTTGAAGTTGTGACCGAGCTTCGCTGATTACTGCGATGACGAAGCGAAGATTCGATCTCTTTGGTGAGACTGACGTCCCCTCTACATACATCTATATGAATGAATATTTGCTGCTTGTTTCCAGGTAATTTGAAGGACACCTCGCAGCTACAGTTGAACGATATATTGTTTTCGTGAAGACGAGGAATCAAACAGATCACTTTCAATGGCTTGTTTCATTCTTGCCAGATAATTCCAATGAAAGGAATGGACATGTGAGAATCACTCGAAACATGAGCCATCACAGTGCCCAATTCTCGTTTCCCATATATTGTATACGCGGAAGTCAATGGCTTGATGGACGATGAAGATGGGGAGCATACTCGAGGAGCTTCGTCCATAAATTTCAGGAAATCCTTGCACTGTAGAAGAGCATCTCGGAACTGTTCAATATCTGTCTTCCGAATATCTGCTTTGGATCGACTTGAATCAGGATACACAGGATATCTTCTTCGGAAGAATGGAAACTTTGTCTGATATGACGGCACCGCACCAACGGGGTAGTTATGGACAGAGAGCGCTCTAAACTCACGTGGTCTATTTTGTGACTGTCCTTCGCGGTGGGATGTCAATGTAATCCTCCTCATCATCGGATGCGCCAAAGTCTGTTCGCAAATTCTTAACCTTATGACCGAGATTCGCTTCATATTGTATGGCGTGTGGGTTTATAAACCTAATTGCCCGAACTCTCCTCTTCGCATTTCAGGTGGGCGAAAACGTGAAATTATACGGCGAGAAGAAAGAGAGCCAGAAGTGGAATCGAAGGAGTTAATCAAATGTACTAGTCCCTCGGCTTCACCATACTAAGTAGAAACAGAAGAAGGTCAGAGGGGCATGATTGAATTTGAGGTAGAGATGAGAAAAGATTGCCGGACGAAAGCAATTAGTGACGCAGAATCAGAGGGTGACAGGAATACCCACCACGCAGGAACAGTTTTCTGCCCTCGATTTCATAGATCCCAGGATGCGATATTTGTTGTGAAGTACGACATTTAAAAGATCAACGCGCCATTTTCACATGAATCGCAAAAGGTATACCTGGATAAATGCCTCGAACAACCCCATTTGACTAACGGACCTGTGTGTCGGGATGAGGCACGTGTAAGGTGTGTGATTGGTATCTCTCACGAAAAGCAACTCAAAGATGCCTAGCAGTACATATGAGCTGTCAAGAGATCTCCCCTGCACTCATGTACGCAGCGAACTGTAATATGGAGTCAGCAGTGCATATGAGCACGGAGTTCTACGTATCACCAGAAGCATTGCACGGATGTTCATTTGTAAGTAGCAAAGCAATGAAGGGATGTCCACTCAGGGGTGCACAGTACAGTGCATTCAGCAACCCAGAATCGCGCGCATGTAGTTTCGAACAGCATGGCGAGTATAGGAAGTGTGTATAGTTGTAACAACTACATAGATGTACTAGTGGGCATAGTGCATGCACTGTAATATACATCCTGCAGCTGAGAAGGGAAGGCACACGTCTTAGGTGTTGTATGCCTCACGAAAAGCAAGGCATACCTTTCCGGATAGAGATAACAGATGTCTCGAGAACACATGTGCAACTGATACCGCGCAGTAGTTATTGAAAAGCAATGCAGACGACGCACCTGTGTTTTGCGAGTGTACTATTTTACGTAACGAATACCGCCAAGCGCTCTATAGCGGATTTTCCGCGCCTGCATGTTGCAAGCACAGTAAGGTGCAGTCTGCATATGAGACGAGTGGGCACACGGGTATCCCCTCCTATGTATGACGAAAAGCCAAGCATAAATTTCTACATACAGGAAAAGGTTGTCTCCAGAATACATGTGCAAAAATACTGAACTGTCCACGGTAAATTCATTCGAGTAAGCAGAGCACGCTTGTAATACGGTTTGGTATGGGCAAAATACTCGTGCTTATATAAATATTCAGCTGCTAGTAACATATTTACGTGTTTCCATTTAAGTTACCTGCTGTAATAACATCTGCGTTTAGGAATGGTTTGCGATTATATCTTCATACATGTGCACATATAGGTGGCATGTGTACCGTGAAGTACGGGACATTGTAAGTGAATTCCGCATTTCACAGCAATCAATTTACTCAGTTGTAATATAATCGAAGTCAAATCGTAGTTCAACCTGCACATTCGGCTTACCAGATGATGTCTCTGTGGTACAAGAGAGCTACTGCGAACTGTTACCGTCAGCGTGTGTCTCCCGGTAGCTCCATGGTTAGAGCAACAGAGCATGCATTTTGGAGGTCTGCGGGTTCGATTCCTGGAGCGGGGAATTTTAGCATTCCGAACAGTAGGATCCTCATTGTACTGCAGTCTGTATTACTAACTCCAATGGATCAATGAAGTCAATTTCAATTAACCTCATAGTATGACGTACTTCGCAGAACGTCGCGATTTAATTAGAAGTTACGGTAGCCTGTGATGTTGATGTTGAAAACAATACTCCGACAGAGGAAAAATATAGAAGTCTCTCCGGGATTTGAAAAATAGCTATAATCCGAAATTTCAAAGTTTTGAAAAGCCGGGCTGAATTTTCTGTATGATTGAACCACGATTGACTCCGCACAGCTGCTTGAAATTAAGCTACTTTCACGCCAGGTTACATACCTTCCTGTTGGTAGAAGATAGAAATTTAAGATACTCTTGTAACGGAAGAATTTGTGGATGTTCGTAACGCACCATTCCATATTTCCAAAACATCGGAACAACTGCCTCCATGGGGCTACATGCGGTTGCATCGGCTACGAAACGACAGGGACCCCTCAGTTTTCCGTCTTCCACGCGTATTATACATGTTTCGTGGAGTTTCGCCATACGTTACACAGTGTAATCTCCTCGCTGGAGAATATTTGTTTTGGCATGCATTCCAATGAAATTGCGTCGTGTTCGTAATTATGAACTCGCCCAATGGGTAGCCATACCAGTCAATGCGCAGAAGTGAAGCTCTTCAAAGTTCCATCCTAAAGCCTCGGTGGGTTTGTATCCCTTCGTAATTACACCTAAGGAAATCACATTACAGAGGATGGGATCCAGATATTTTCAATGCGAGATCGAAGCCACGCGGTCCACGCATACTATCCTACGCCATCTGTCCTTCCTTCTCTGGAATTGGGGTTCGTGTCGATCAACCTTCCACGAAACGCCTCCTTTCTCCTTGTTCTGACAGTAATTGTAGTATTCTTGGAAGCACCGTCGTCCACCTGACTGTGCATTCACATATGCAGCAGTGTGAACATACCCAATAATAATGAGCAACTTCGGAGCCCTTCTCATAGCAATATTCAGCCGCCTCCACTGATCGAGGAATCTTATCTCGTGTCTCTCGTTTCTGCGTATGCAGATTACAATAATTATGTCTCGTTCCTGACCCTGCATCAAATCAACTGTGTACACTGAAGCGTTCATAAATCGTCTAAACTCCTAGTCCCGAAGTCGCCCGTCGGCTCTTCGAAGCACATCAGAATTCCCTGTAACTTGTGCCCTGTACGGCGCAATCACTGCCATTTCATTCTTCAGATTAGAGCTCGCATCAGGTGTGATCACCAGCTCCCCTATGACTTGTTCCACAATTCTCGCTTCTAATGAATTGAATATATTCCCACTTTCAGTGTTGGTCCCCGCTTTCAGCTAGCTCACACATGTGTCAATGAAGGAAAGTGGCCCATAATATCCTTCAGTACTGCCACGCACATCACGGCTGATTGAATTATAGTCTTTCGAAAATATACTCATTCTCAATCTATCTCTCACCTTGTTATCGTATAAAACACTGCTGCAAACAGTGGACACCGCGGGAGGCATACGGTATCGAACATTGAGCTTATGTATATCGCACCACTTTGATGACGCCAAGCGCTCCAAGTTTGACTCCAGAATTGCCTCAAACTTAAGCCTTTCATCTCCCCCTGCTCTATTAATTTCTCGGATTGGCACATCGACGGCAACTGGTTCTGGTCTCCGAATTGTACAACATGCAACGGAGATTTGTTTGGGTGAATTCCACCTTTTGCTCATCCTCCAAATGTTTTGTGCGTGGTTGTCTCTAACAGCCAGCTTCTACAACCTTTTGCTTTCGACTGAGAAATTGTTTCGGAGGAAAGCAGCTAGTTTCGTGGAATGGATTCGGCGGTAGTCCTGGTTTGAAGCATCAAGAAGGGAAATATCAAGCTAGGACAACATAACATGTAAGAAGACAAGATTCAAAAAAACAGGACAATACGGCTCCTTTATTTCTCTCGGTCCGAAGGCAGTGAATAAAAACCAGGTATCTGAGGGATTACACTCGTAATTCACCCCAACCCCCTGGTCAGTGCACATCACCAGGCACCGGGGAATGGCCATGGTATAAAAACTATTCCATCCCGACCTATCTATGGGAACTCGGACCGAAGCCTCTCTTCGCCAATGTCCAACGGTTGCTAGACAAATTTGTTTACCAGAAATGATGCTGAGCAGCAGCCATCAAATCACTGAGGCCAAAACTGTCCCCGTCTGCATACTGGAAACTCATCGAATCATTGACTTAGATGAGAGGTAAGAGCTCCTTGCCTCGGAAAGGTTTCTATGCTCAACTTAGCGCTCAGTGAATACGACGCCATGGAGTGGGCAACGGACTACAATTCACCTCGGGGTGAGACCGCGGCAGTCAGGACGTGCGGCGCGCTCGGACGCAAACAATGAACCGGCCTGACCGCAAATTTCTGGGTATGGGATGGTTTTCACAGGCACTATGTGGGGCGGTGTAGTCATGATAGGGGCCGGAGTAGTCCTTAGATGGGCCGGGGTAGTCACGACAGGAGCCGGGGTAGTCTTTATAGGGGGCGGTAGTTGCTAATACAGCGAGACTGCGAAGGCATCAAGCGCGACGACGACCGCAACGATTCAACTCGCATATTACAGCGCGACCGCAGCAGTTCCTACTTGAAAATCTCCAGGAGCGATGGATGAAGCACCTCCCGGGCCGCACGGGTTGCGCTGTCGGCCGACCGAGTCGATGTCAGCGGCGTGTGCAACGGCGAGGAGGAAGAGGAGGACGAAGATAACGGAGGTGAGCTTCATTGTGCGAAAATGCCTGCGTTGAGGAGGATGGGTTGGTAGTACTTGGAGTTGAAGAGTGTGGGTTGGTAGTACTTGGAGTTGAAGAGTGTGAGTGGGCGTGCGGTTATTAAGTAGTTTTAATAAGTGGCCGTAGTTTCTGAATGGGTAGCCGTCTTTTTCTGAAGCATGCCGCAAGGCGGTTGACAGGTGTCGGATGGTTCAGGGGGCCTGGCTGATTTATTGCAGATAATCTTGCCACTAAGTGGATTGCATGGACTTGATTTGTTCTGATGGAAATGTTCTTGAGTTAGAGAGGGTGAGAGAGGGGACCATGAGGCTTGGAATGGATCATTCGGCTGTGGTGTGGTGTGATGACTAGAGGCTGGTATATTGAAGGGCCTATGAGCTCTGGTTTGTGCGTACAAACCATCAGCAGCCCGAAAGAAGTACTGTGGAAGAGAAAAAAGGGAAGGAATGTTTTCTAAGAGAAAGACGAGTATTGGGAAAGCTACGCCACATTCATTGCTGGAAGCAAAACGGGTGACATGAGAGTGCTGCACGGATTAATATTACTGTTTCAAGCAGATGACTAACGGATTTGATGGACAGGTGACAGGGACGCCCGAGTTCATCTGGCGAATGCTAGTTGGTCCGTAATCAATAAGGTGCAGTATCTCGTGCTCTATGACTTCATCAAATAAAATATGCAATAATGCATGTATTAGAGCATGGCTATCGGTTGCCTGCATTGGAAGCTGGGGCAGATGCTGAACTGTGGATATGGTTCTGTCATTTTGGCAAGCTAGGCAGCTTAAATGACATCAATATATTGGATTCTTCTCCGATTGTCACCGGAATTCTTCAAGGACCACTCTGACCAGAATACGATTTCAAAGTTAATGGGAAGAAGCGAAATAGACTTTTTTGGGTAGACGGTATCTATCCGAGCTCGGCTGTGCTCATGAGTGCTATTGCAGAGAGCAGGAACAAAAAAGAAAATTTATTTTCTACTTCACAAGAGGCGAACCGCAAGGATGCCGAAAGGGCGTTTTGGGGTTCTGGTTTCTCGATGGGGTCTGCTGGCAAAACATGTACTGTTTGGGAGAGGAATGTGGCGGCTAAAGTCATGAAGGCGGCGATAATTGTCCATAATATGGTTATGGAGGTTCGGAGAGCTGGCTACAAAAGTGAGTTTTGTTCCATCACAGAAAACGCAATGAATCGTAGTTTTCTTCTGGAAGAGCATGGGCAGGAAAAGGTGTTCAAGTGGAGCACACGAGAGGCAAGTTCTCGTAAAAGGTCAGAAATGGACGAAAATCAGTGGGGACGACATATCGCAACAACCGATGAACGCATAAAAGACGAGGTGGCCCACTTTTCACTCAAGCTCGATCTCATTGGGCACATCAGGGCTGAAAACGGATGGTGTTGAAAATTTAATATTTTAAATTTTTAATTAAAAAGAGTTGATGTTTATTGCGATCTACTTTCTGCGCCCACTTTATCATCCTAAATGCCTGGATCGACATGAAGGCTTGGTTCCGGAGGATTTCGAGGCGTGCCGCCTTCGGATGTAATCGCTGTGACACTGTGCTTGGGATCTTCGTCTCGTTTCAGGTTCACACGGCGCTGAGGTGCCCGCGATAACCGTCCTCACTGAGACGCTGCCGAAGGGAACGAAGGAATTCCTTTCGATTCAACTGCAATTATTCTGGGCGATCTTCTAAATCCTCCGGAGTAGTGCTTGAAGGAGGAACAGGAGCATTAGAAGGACCCCCACCTCCTGGGGTGCCTGAAGCGCCGGCTCTTCGAACGGGAAAAGTACAAGTAAAGAACTTTCGGAACTCTCCGGAGCGCAGATACCTTGCATCTTCATACTTGGCGTTCGCGAAGAACCACTCGGTAAGCGTAGTGGAAGGTCGCTGCTGTTGTTCTGCAGCTTG
>JAUBNZ010000345.1:0-18498 GCA_032355485.1 Bonnemaisonia californica
CTAACGGGGCCGCCGATAATACGGCCGCGGAGGCGACTCCTATGGGCCACGGGGCCGGATTGGCGGATGGCGATTCCAATGGAGTTGGGGATATGATTGGCGTGCCACTGCGGGGTGCGGGTTCGTAGACCCGACGGCGTTGGATCCGGACGGAGTGGGTCGAGCGCGGGGGAACGAGATCCGCGTCGGGTCGCTGGCGCACCGTCCGGGAACGCGTCTGGATGTTAAATTCCTGCTCCCGGCGAGGCTTTACGGGAGGGTCCGCCATAGTAGGGCCCGAACCGGCTTGGCTCTCTGGAAAAGGGGAAAAGGGGGCACGGGGCAGAACAGGGGCGGAACTGGGAAATTTGAAAAGGGATTTTTCAGGTGTTTGAACCTTAGCGTCAGGCACTCTTTTCAATCGATTTTGATAGCCGGGTTTGAGCGCACGTGGATTGGTTCCTGGGAAGAAACCTGGTAGAAGACGTAATGGCTGATGAATCTCGCCTGGTTCGCGCTGGTGAAACTTCCTTCTTTGCGCAAGCGATATTGGCAAACGAAACTCCAAGCCCCAGCAACGAAGCTTTCCGGTCGGGAGACCAACTGCAGACCCAAAGATCCTGTCCTTGACCAAGCAACAACCGCTGTAAGCCGTCGCTTTACAACTGTCCTATGAGGGGGCGGCGCGTGGTACAGCTTACAGGGACAAAGGGGAACAAGCAGAGAGGGATGTTCACGAGAGTGCTTGTGGAGGCTCAATGAAGAGACTCATAGGCGCGGAACTGGGGTATAAGATCCATGAGCCGCGGGTCTACAGATCCAGGCTGAGGATTGGTGTTCTTGGCACAATCGGTCATGATTACGGGGAGTGCGTCGTTAGCAAACACCGCCGCGCGGGGTTGGATCCTTTGTCACAGAGACGGGCGTAGAAACGCGAATAGGGGTTCGAAATCAATAATCAAACCCTGAGGTGACCGCAGAGGCAAGCTAAGCGCGAAGCAGAGACTAAGTTTGAAAGGTGGTTCCTTAGTGCCTTTAGTGATAGGCCAGCAGGCGAATCCCGCCGGCTATTAAGTGGGGAGAGGTCCTGACTGGAATGCTTCATAGCGCAAGCCATTTACTGTCAAGAGCCGGGCTGGGTACTGGTTTTATTACAGCGGCACAGATGCAACCCCGAAGGGTGTCGAGTGGGTACTGTAAGCTACCGTACGGTTGCGTAGGCGCTCGCAGATTGCCCATGTCTGCCACCTTTCTGTGCTTTGTCAACTGTGTTGTCATGCAGCCTTTGCGCGCGCTTCAGGTCGTCCTTGTGGACCCGTGTTCGACCCCCCGGTTTTTGCGGATGGTTTCTGTCCCACAAGCGGCATGGGTAGACCTTCCCGTCCTCCACGGGAGGATAATTTTACATTCTTCTCCCATCCTAGAAACGTTTTATCCTGTGAAAAAGTGCAATGGCACCTAAAGTGGTGAATACTCTACAACAAATGGCAGGTGCAGCCTCAGGTTCCAAGTGGCCCCCGGTCCAATTTACTGGGCCCCATGGTCTAGAGGGGACTCACTCGCTGGATGTTCGTGCAGAACTTCAGGCGTCCACTGCAAAGGATGCGGACGACTGCATGAGTGCACACCAGAAATAACAAGACAAGCCGGTGGACCTCAAGTATAAGACCTCAAAGAAATTGGTCATAAATTTGTTTCACTTAATTCTAGCGGGAGGTTTGGGATGGAATGAGCAGTGTTATCCCCGAGAGGTTATGTAAACTGGAAGGTCAGTTCACTAAGCTTCAAGACCAGGCCTCCCGCAATTCAAAGCGTGTAGGTACGCTAGCCGAAAAAATAGCGGATGTTTCCAGTAACTTCAAAACTTTAAGCCAATCGAACAGATACCTAGTTGAACCGTCCTTTCGCAGATATCTCAACATTTAAATGCCTTAGTTGCGAACATCACTGTTGTGAAAGCACCTTCCTCTCCACATGAGGGAAACACCAAAGCTAAAACCATTACGACTGAGCCTCCACACAGAGGAGATGAATAGGATCTCCAAGTCCCCTGCCTTGTCACCATTACGACTAGGGAGCCGGCCTTCGAAAAATTCCTGGCGTACTGACCCTACCGTCTCGGTGACGCAAACAATACTCTGCACCAAGGAGAGTTGAAGGGAGTTGCGAAGCTTCAGCAAATATACGTGCATAAAACCCGTCTTTCCTGGACTCTGGTGGCCAGGACCCAATAGATATTATTCGCTTCCTTAGCGTATTTATGGATGCCGCCAATACCATGGGCGTCAGTGAAGCAAAAGCAGTAAACATTTTTCCATGGTTCCTCAGAGGAGAGGCAAACGCATTTCTCGCAGGGGCCCATAAGAAGTGCAGGAAACTAGGTAGTGTGAAGAGGGATCTCTATTGGCCTCATACTGTGCATGCGTTGCTTTCCCGTTACGATACAGATGACGACCTTTCGCCTGCATCTGGAGAGGTTACCAGGATAAAGCAAGGTCTTGGAGAGGATGAGTTGTTACTCGAAGACGGACTGCAAGGGTTGGCAATCTTGTGTGACAACGTATTCACCGAATGCCACTTGGTGAACTATTATATCAAGGGACTCCACGAAGGAATCCGCGTCACTGTGAGTGTGGGGTTTTCAAGGGCCGACGGGAAGTACCTGATGGCAGTGAAGAGATTCGGCGAAGCCCGCGGGGATGCGTTCCGCGGCGCGAGAGGCGAGCATAGTTCCAAAATCTCTCTTACCAGAGAGAGCCACCAACAAGAAGGCCTTTATGGTGTTCCAACGTCAAGGACACAAGAGCCCCACGTCTGACAATTCCTCGAAAGTATTCTTCGGTGACCCACATTATAGACCCACCGATGTGGTTCTGCCGTTGGAAAGTGGCACGCAAAACTTTGGTGGGCCTCCCTCCGTATCCACAGGGACGACCGTAACGGAAAAGGTTGATGTTTCGGGTGCAACTCCCAACTCCAGGTTGACACCTCACCAACAACAGTTGGCCACCACCATGTTACCTACCCCACCTATTTCGTGGTCGTGCTTTGGGGGTGTCGAAATCAAGGAAACCAGCTGTAAAATGTTCCTTACCTGCACTCTTCAGTGTGGGCATTTTTCACGTACATTATTTTCATGTTCTAGCAGCAACCCGAGCAGTTGCTTGGACGCCAACAAAGGCTCAAGGATTACAACCGAATGGGCGGTCGTAGGTCTCCCATCTAAGGGGACGGAGTGTTTCCGAGAGGTGGAGATAAACCAGGATCCTGAAAAGTACTGAAGGCGAGACGCGACCACAGAGTCACTTGGTTGGATTTTATAGGAGAAGATCAAGACCTACCACAAGGTATTGCGAAAGTCCCTCATAACTCAGAGGTATCAGGTGCTATGTTGAAGAAAAAGGATGATGATCGGACATCATCGTCAACGTTCTGCGCGGAAATCTATCGAGGAGGATTGTAATTCCAAGCTCCCCAGAGGTTCCAAAACCCATGAAACTAGGTGCCTTTATCTGGAAGGTACCTCGCCCCAACATGGAGTGAGCGATTATCTCTATAGCAGATAAAACAGACTGCATCCAACCTCCAACGGCACCTTTATCAAGTGCTCTTACCGGAAAGGGCCAGGTGAAGAGGACGGTTGTTTGTGTCGTGACAGAAAGTTAATAATCGGTGATAGGGTCTCTCGGGATGCCCACTAAGGACTTGAGACACACTAAGATAGTGATACACTCCTGTTGTGGACCCGCGATCATCAATCCATCAGATTAACCACCTAATTGGCGACCGAATAAGGATCCTTTCCTTGAGGATCGAGGGTTTGCAGACGCAAATAATAAGCCTGTCATCATTACAGATATGGAAAATTACGAGTGAGGTTGGGAGGTGAAAGCGTTTCCGTACGATTCTTTTTTGCCCCCAAACTACCTGTCCCGGTCTTATTAGGCACGACGTATATTAATCATAGATTCACAATATATATCCTATGAACCAAATGATTGAGTTCAGCGAAGGTAGCACAATAGCTTTCCTATCCACCTCTACTCCAAAGAGGAGGAAGAATGATGAACCCACCGAGTGCACACAACCAGATGACAAGAAGCCACCTCTCCTTGAGGTGGAACATGCTACTCACAAGATCCGCTTAACCAAAAACGTGAAAATTCCTTCGGACTTGCAGAAGGTGTTTCCCGTTTCCTGTAACGGAGGAGGCTTGTGTTGCCTCCTACCTGAGACTAGCCTTTCAGACCGACACCGGGTAAGGATAGCTAAAGGGGTTACTGAAGTGACTCCATGGATGGAATTAGCGTCATCTTGGCGAACTTGGAAAAGAAGTCCTGTCAGCTACCGAAAGGGACGGTCGTCAGGTAGGCGCTGCGCAGTGCGCTCGCGTTACTAACCATTCGATGAAGAAATTGTAGGCCCCCCAACGAAGTATTGCGTATGAATACTGATTCATTCCTTTCCCCTCGAAATAAATATTAGAGAGGAAATGAATGCCTCACAAGGAGAGGCCCAATTGCTGCTGCGGACTGCCGACCCCTCAGATACAGAGGAAGTTGACGACCCTTCAGCAGAGAAGGAAGAAACTGAGTTACCCTTGTTGGTGGAAAAATAATAGCAACCTCTTTGAGAAGAGGAGTGTATGCTGGAGATTGACACGGAGTCGAAAGAGGTGAAACCTCCCCAGCCGAGGGGCGCAACTACACAAGTTGATCCATCCGTAAGAACGGATTGGAGGGATGGGCTCAACGTAGAGCACTTGGACGAGGTGACTAAGGATAAATTCTTCTCAACGTTATAGAGGCATAAGAAATGTTTGATGGATATCTCCGTGACATCAAAGTCACTTCCCAACGGATCGAAACAGATTAAATAAAGAGTCCAGCTAGACATCTCCCCTATGGGATGGGGCCCTCCGCAGGCAATCTGAAGCGGAATTAAAAGGAATGCTCTAGAAGGGCTTCATCGAGCCCGCCACAAGTGAATAGGCGAGTTCTGTAGTGTTGGTGCACGAGAAGAATGGACAAATGAGATTTTTTGTCGACTACCGGAAGTTGACCGTTCAAACAACTGCGTTCGAATATCCTTTCCCAGGAATGGATAATTGTATCGATTCGCTCGGTGATGCAAATATGCAAAGACTGCAACAGTTGCTCCTGGCAGATCCCAATGGCTGAGGAGGACAAGGATAAGACCACGTTCACGTCCCGGTTAGGACCTTATAGGTACACTCGTCTTCTCTTGAGGTTAAATAAGGAACCTGAAACCTTCCAGCAGGCGGTCGATATGATCCTCTCTAGTTTGTATGGAATTCAGGTCTCATCTCTCCTGAAAATGTAAAGTTCTTCTCTCCCTCAACTTAAGAGCATTTGGGACAAGTAGATAAGATGTTGAATCTACTGAGGAATCCCGGAGTTACCCTTAAACATTCGAATTGCAAGTACTTCGAACGGAAAGTAGACAATCTGGGCCATGTAACACTTCCCGGAAACTTGGTAATTGCAGAAGAAATTACGCTGTCTATTCGCGAAGCGACCTTTCCGGTAAACGCCAACTCAAATGCAATCTTTCTTCGGAAGCTGCAACATCTTCAGACGTTTTTTGAAGAACTACGCAGCCATAGCGAGGCCGCTGAACGTGACGGTGAAAAAGGAAGAAATTCCGAAACTTCGAAAGGAATATCCAACGGAGGATCAAGTAGCGGCATTCAGTGCCCTCAAAGAGGTCTTCGTAAAGCCTCTGGTACTTGCTCTCCCTAAGATGGGAAAGCCTTATACAATCGATATGGATGCTTCGTCGTACCAACTCGGATGTGTTCTAAAGCAAGAACAAGACGACAAGGATTTGTTACCGTTTGGTTACTGGTGGCGTGCTTTGAAATCAGCGGAGAGTTTCTCACTCTCCCACTGAGGGAATTTCTGGTCGTTGTATGGCCGATCAACACTTTAAGACCTTACCTAGAAAGGACTAAGTTCACGGTGAGGAACGACCACCAAGCCTTACGTTGGCTTATGAATATGGATGACCCAACAGGTCGTATAGTCAGGTGGAGTCTAAGGATAACAGAATACAGTTACGTTATCGTATATAAGCCTGGAATAATTCATCAATTTCCAGATGCACTATCACAAGTACCCACATAGGGGTTTCACTCGACGCCCCTCGAAGACAAGATACCATGTCTCAGCATAACAACCTCTTCAAACTTAGAGGAGAAGATAGTAGACGATGAAAAAGAAGATCGAGACTTCTTCGACCCACACAGGGATCGACACGATGGCGAGCTGGGTTTATCAAAGGGGGAATCAATCCTCCTCACCCGTCGGTTCCACCAACGTACGAATCTATTCAACTGGATGAATGGCTGCTAAAAAAGGCTCCCGATGATTTCTGTAATCAGATTATGCCCGGCCAGTCACCAAAGACTGACTCTAGCTTCTTCCCCATCGGAGACGGACTCCTGCGCAGGAGGCCGGTCCTAGATGGAGCGACGCAAATAAAGGTGACTTTGACGTTAATGCCACGGTTGTTGGCAATGTGTCGTCGTAGCGTCTTGGACGGACAACCGGGCCAGACTGAAATGTACTATACGATGAGGCCTACCTACTACTGGCCTCCAATGACTGCAGGTATGGCGTCCGCAGTTCGGAACTGTGCCACTTGCGCGATGAAAAAGATGCACTTCAGGGAGAAGACGAACAAGATGACCCAGTTCCCATAAAAGAGACCACTACATGAAGTGGTCAATGCAATCTTAGGTCCGTTTACAAAAAACGGACAAAGGTAACAGACATCAATTAGTGATGCCATTTAGGTTTACAAAGTTAACGCAACTGGTACCAATGAGGAACATCACCACCTATCGCGTGGCAGTGGCATTTTGTATTCTTTCGGTGTTTATGTATGGGCCCCCGAAGACCCTCCCCTCCTAATGCGGGGCCCGTTGGTATCCCGTCTCTTTCAGTCAGTGTGCCTTCAGTTACGCAATCGCAATTTTTCACCTCCACATATCATCCCCAGAAAAATAGGCAAGTCGAGAGATTCAATTGGATGTTCCTCTCACTGGTGAGGAACTACATAAATGAAAACCAAACTGATTGGGACGCATCTGGAAATGCGTTATATTTGGCATATAGCAGCCACGTACACTGGATTACGGGAAAACTGCCGTTCGACTTTGATCCTTACTCGACCTCCACCGAACTTTCCTCACTACCACTCGTCTAGAAAGAGGCCTCAGCCAGAGGCCCGCTCACAGACTGAATGTTTTTCACGACTGTCTTCATGCGTAGAGGGCGCCAGAGGCGGGTAATGAAATGCGGTGCAAGCGCGATTTTGACCGTCGAGTCAGGGGAAGCAACAACCACATTTTAATGCGGGACTTTTTCTACGGTGACATAGCAGAGTTAACGAAGTCAAAAATGGGTCTTATTAAACAAGAACCCTTCTGTGTGACGAAAGAGCGGGAACACACTTTGGGCATCATCAGAGATGGCATCTCGGAAAGTTCAACAAAGACAGAGCTACGGCACACCGCCTCACCAAGAAGAGGGAGAGGGAGAACCAGACTCAGACGAAGATGAGTACGTAGTTGAGAAGATCCTCCAACATCAAATAAATGGGGATGCCGATCAACAGGAATGGTACTTCTTTATGTGGGAGTGGTACACTGATCCTAAATGGACCCTGGAGGGACATGTTTCGATCGAGTTGACTTCTCGCTACTGGTAGCGAGCCAAAAAACGCGCGAGACCTACCAAACGCAGAGGTACAGCAAGCAGCAAGCTTTCCTCTATAGATGAGGTTTCCTTCGACGGAAAAATTTGAGTTGATAATGCCATGTAAACGTTCTTAGTGATCGGTGAACACCAACACATCTCGAGTGATGTGTGCACCATCCAAGGGGCGGACCTCAGGGGAGAAAACGTACGATAAACAGAGGTTCCTCAAAGGAGAGGGAAAGGGTACTGGAATGAAAGTTCGGGCCTGCCCGCGGGTCGCTCACCCTTGATCAGGGGAGTGTGTCGGCCGAAAGACCGTACTCTCCTCTAAGGTGGGGATTGAACGAGGTGTAGAAAAGAGAGGCCTCAATGCAGAGACCCCTGGAAAATAAGCGGACAGTCGACACCTCAGGGATGGAGCTGTGCCATAATTTCTAATGAGTATTTGCAAGTTGCAGTGCAACCAGGGATGTTCCCATAAAAAAGGGGCATAATGTGCTCAATTCCACAGGAGTTGTGACGAGGTAAGGCACCTTGAAGTGAAGAAGAATAGGTTAGTCGACCACGACGCATCGGTCACCTCATCATAGAGGGAACTGTACACAATCAGGATACAGGTGTGCTGGAGGTCCAAACGTATGGACGAAGAAAACTCCTCAATGATAGAGTTGAGGTCCAAAATTAAGGACGAATGAGCATAACCTGCCTAACACCACGCGATGTATGAAGAACCAGAGATTTTCAATCCTGAAAGAAAGAAAATTCAGATTCCACTACGACAGGAACGCCTCAGAGTATAGTAAGCCCTGCAGATTCACATCAATGAAAGAGGGGAAAGATACAAATCGCACTCTCGACGACAACGTGGGTTGAGAGTACTGTATTGTCGCCTCAACGGAGAGGCGAAAGTAGGAACAGTTCGTACCACCGATCTTGGCAGCAGGGCGCACGGATGAATTAGGAAGAACGTGGCGAGGGCAAGTGGAGAACACGTTGACAGAGGAGTCGCAAAGGAGAGATTCAGGGTATCGCGCAGCCACCTCAACAAAGAGGTGGGAAAAAGACTACACCTCAATGTTAGAGGGGCGTGAGCTGGGAGGGAGTGGCGGATGGAAGCACCTCAATTGAGGGATTGGGAAATAGGGCAACATTTTTCCAGGAATCCAGTAACCTCTCTAGAGAAGGTTAATTTCCAAAATTAAGGAAATTCTTAGTATGCAACGGGAGGCGTTTTTGGGAAGCGGCTAAATTCGAGCCTGCCACATGCATGGGTGGGGCACGCTAAGTGGCTCAAAACAAGGCATGAAAGGGGGATGGCACAAATTGTGCAGGAGCACGTCAGCTGATATCAGAAGCCTAGTAATGCCCCTGAAAATTGAGGAGCATCGGCAAGGCTCCCAGAAAACACGCACCATCAACCCAAATAACCTCACTAGAGAGGTGATGCGAAGCGAACATCGCGGACGCGACACTCCTCAAAAATAGACCAGCGAGCGGCTGCACGAATCCCTCATCAAAGAGGTCGGATATTTGCGATTAATTGTTGAACATCTCACCGAAGAGGCAGGAAATTTGTGAGCCCATGTCCAACTCTTCATCGAAGAGGCAGCGCATATGCGAGCGAACACGATAAACTCCTCACCAAAGAGGAGGAAATTTTATGAGCGGCACTTGAATTCCTCTCCCCATTGTAGAGGGATCGTAGCGGGCCGCAGACGACCTCACCCAAGAGGTGGCACGACAAGATACCACCGACGCGAGGTGACCTCAGCGAAGAGGTCTTGCCAAATCACCTCACCATTGGGGTCTATTAATTCACGACGGCGTACCAACTCCTCAGAGGGCGGCAATGGCGAGTCGCCTCCTCAGAGGGAGACAACGGCGACTCACCTCTTCAGAGGGCGACAATTGCGACTCACCTCAGCAGATAGGGGTACATCAAACGGGCAATGATGAAGGGTCAACTCTCCGAAGACGAATCATAGGGAGATCACCTCACCATAGAGCTGATCTACCACGCCCCGAACTGTCGCAGCCACCAAACTATAGGGGTGGGTCAAAAGAAGGACCTATGCAAGTCCCCTCACCGTAGAGGGGCATAGTCTAGAGCAACACGTGGTGACCACCTCGCGGTAGAGGCGAACCATCAGAGAAAGGGTACGAAGCCACCTCAAGTTGGAGTTGATCCCTTTCGCAACTGATCGCGCAATCACTTCAACCTAGAGGTGAGTCAGTGTACGTGAAAACAGTAAGTCCCATGCTATACACTGAATTAACTAACACGATGGCGGGCATACATCCCTACTAATGTCAGACAATAAGTTATAATCTTAAGTAATTAAACTCACTCTAGAGGTGAGTCACTGGATGCCGCTACAGGAAGTCACCTCACTTTAGAGGTGAAATAACTAACGCGATGGCGCAAGGAAACCTCCCTGTGGAGGAAGACGAACAGGGGGCGAAATCGCTCAATCAATTCACAATGGATTTATACACTGTCTCACAGTGTTGCACAAACGACGCATCACAATAAGACTTGCCTTGTCTAATGATATGTAGCGAAGCAACCTCACGGTAGAGGTGAACCTTTTCCCAGTCGATCGTGCTATCACCTCACGGATGAGGTGAACACTTTCAAGCAGTATCTCATGAACAAAGCCTCATTATAAGAAGTGAAGTACCTCCTGATAAGTCACGGGGCCACCTCACGTTAGAGTTCAACACTTTCGCAGAAGACCACTCAACCATCTCACCCTTAACGTGATCTCCATGGAACTAAGTTAACCCACCTCACCAAAGATGTGTGACCAATCTAACCCCAAGCGTGAGGAGTCAACTCATTACCAGACGTAAACCCACCTTAAGGGGATACTTGCCTACCACAGACCAATCTCAAACCTAGAAGAGAACTGTACTTTATCATACTCTAACACTCTAGACACCTACTGGACGATGGATAAACAACACAAAGAAATTTATTACGAAAGGACTCTACAGTAGGAGGACAGGTATCGAATCCTTTTTGCTTATATCCACGATGGGAAAGCTCGGGGAAGACTGCTGACTGTCGATCAAAGGCAACAGGACGGACCAGACGGCGCGTACCCATAATAAGGTCTCGAGGATTGCCCCTGCTGTGCGGTGGTACCAGAAGAAGGCGCCGAAGCGTCAGACCTCGCTTCCCGAAGGCCCGTCAATTGAGGGGCTGACATGACAATCAAATGTCGGCGCCATCCCGGCATAGGTATCGTTACCGGTGGGGCGGGGATAAAACTCCGTAGTTGTCGGGGATTCCATGTGAACTTCACCTCCAGTGGTGGATCCAGGAACTGACCTTACAGTTGTAGGGCGGCTGGCAGGTAGAGCTCCTCCGTCATCGGGGACCGAGACAGACGCAGGCGTTGGAGGATCCACGGACTCCTCTACTGATGAGTAGCGAGGCCGAGTATAGTGTCCTGAGTCTGCACTACGATGTTGTTCGCCTTTCTCGGCCCTCAGTATCGCCAAATCCCGGTCGTCTTGACGACGAAGATTAACCTCTGTGTTGAGGGCATCCCGAGACAAGCAGAGTTGCTCGTTCTCAGAGTCATCCCAGGCACGCGTGGTTTCTTACGAATACTGTAGCCGTTGAGAGAAAGCGAGGAAGAGCGCTTCTACACTGAAGTTGGGGGTTGCAGCTGGGAGGAAGAGGTCAGAATGTTTTGGGCTAATATAAGCCTCGACAGCCCGAAAGGCGGGGATTCCTGGAAGGCTCCTTAAGTTGAAAGGCGCGTTAGCAATATCGCTCTCTCTCTCTCTCTGCGAAGAGCGGCCCGTTCCGAAGTTGTAATTGGGCCGAAAGCGGAGGGAACGGTGGGGCTTGGAGCCCCCACCTAGGAGATGCACCAGAGATTCCGTCGCCCCATGGAGGGGAACTCTGAAGAACATCTTGTTCCAGGCGCATTGCGCTCACGCAGAAGTGGCGGCGCGTAGCGTGAGCGGAGAATCGGTGATGCTGGCAAAGTTCCAGATGTTGTTAAAGTTCCCCTACCAGAAGGAGGGAAAATGTCTGAACGACGGACAAAGAAATCACCCCTGCGCACTGGGTGCCATGAGGAAGTCTAGGAGGCTGCAATGCAGGCGCTAGGCCAGCTTCCGTAGACCCAGAGGCGTCTTCCAGCTGCAAATTCTCTCCCTCTTGAGGGGGGCCCCGCAGAAGGGTCGTGATCGAGGCCCCCAATCTTTTTTATAGACTTTGTAATTACGGAGATGGCGAAGCTCCACGGAAGTGCCCAAGACCCCACGAGACAGGGCTCTAAATCAAGGTCCGGAAGTTCCCGGAACGACTCAATCATGGCCTCACCACAAGGCCGAGATATAACATCCACTTCATAAGAAGTGGTATATTAGAGGTAAAGGACAATAGCGCCAAGAATAAGGCGCTTTGCATGCATCTGGGCCTAAAAGGTGGTCTCCATGTCGGACTTCACTGGAGACGTCGAGCAAAACCGTCCAAATAAATGAACGACTGGGAGGTCTGTGATAACTAGATTACCAGAGGCGCTTCCTGGTATTCCCACCAAGTAGTTTTTTGGGGAAATGCGAGAAGTCCCTCACATAAACACGGACATATTGAAACGGGTTCGCTTTCCAGAGCCGGTGTGCCAACACCCGATAGTCTTCGGTACTGATCAGTCGGCCGGTCTCCCGTAACCACCGCAGGGAATAATGCCGATTGGGGAGAAAGGAGCGCGACTATACAGGAGCTGGTGGATAAACGAAACGTTTACTCCGCACTAAAGGAAGGGTATGTTCGAGGAGAGGTGGAATGAACCCATCAGTAGGGGTCTCGAACAGGAGCGAGTTCGCCATCTCTACATAGTCCGCCTCCTTCTCATCCTTAAGGAAGATTTGATCGCACCTTAAGTCGAAAGGTATCCAGAACCTCTGAGGTGGGTGCACGCCTTGCCCTAGGGGGGACCCACACCTCTTTCCGTAGATGTATTGATCTCTGAACACTGAGAGCACTTCTTCAGGAACGCTCGATGGAAAAAAAGTCCTCGGCGTCGAGGCCGTAAAGTGACAGCCTATTGTAAGGTTGCAATTGCCACTCTACAGCCAGGTCGTCGGCGCCATAGAGAGGGGCCGTAACCAATTTGATGGTATCATAATCATCACGTCGACAACCAGGTGGGACTCGGATTTTCCGATCCATGGGACAGGCCAAGAGCGGAGCTCGATGCCCGGAGCAGGTCGAACCAACTTGGGGGCCCTCTGCAGGCATCGGGGGATACCAATAAGTCCCGTCTCTAGTGGCGAGGTGGTTTCCATCCACTCCGGTGTGGATGATAGAGGGTAGTGCTGCTGTCCCGAAGGCCCCTCAGTCATATAGTCGTCCGCACCCTAGATATGGCTTGTCGCCATGGCGTCGACGAACCCATCGTCGGCAGCCGGTTCAGGGTCTCTCCCAAGTGGGGGACCACCAGATGACGGCGTTACGTCAGTGTCTGACGGGACCACAGCTCCCCACCAGAGGAAGGTGGGGAAACTTGAGGAGCAGAGAGGGAAGAGGACGAAGTTGGTGGTTGGTCGCCTCCCTTTTCTGACGTCCAGGTTGGATGAGACCCCTAGAGCTGTGTTCTCCCGGGTCCCAGAGGAGGTACCGCGCTGTTCGAAAACAGCCATCGAGCGGCTGCGCACCCTATTGGAAGGAGCGTCGCTGTTGGGGGACATGGTCATCTCTGTCGTGAGCTCACCGTGCAATAGAAGGAAGGATAGAAGACGGTGAAGATAAGGAAAAATAGAAGGTAGTCTCAAAAGAAGGACGGGTAATTATTAGAACAAAGTGCCACTCACGAGAGATTGCGCTGAATTGGCATCCGGGCATCCGATATCATCCCAATGTAGGGATGAATGAATACGCGCGAAAACTTTCCAAAGGCCAACGAAGGCCTGTGAGCGGGACTCTGCACCCTTAGGAGAGGGCTGTGTAGAATTATGCAGTTTCACACCCTTTCGGAGCCAAACCTGATTGTATTACGTATGTCTTTATAGAAAAGCCTCATTGGCTGACTACCTCCAATTATGTCTCCCCCCCAGCCCCAAAATTCCAACCTCAAATGGTTGCATTCGACCGAACTCCGATGGCTGGAACGGTCGCCGAGTCCCTAGTCGTGGCGTACCTCTGACACAGTATACACCCGTTGGCGGCGTGTGGCATCAGTGCAGGTGCGCACCATACAGGGGCATGAGCCAATCACACACCCCTTGCCAGGTGTAAGCCAACCGACCCGGCGCCGAAGCAGGGCTTGCCAACTCTACCCATCCTTCCACTGTCAGGAAGTACGGCGAGCGACGGCTTCTCTACGGCTGAAAGTACAGCTCCGGACTATGGATCTGCCGGGTATGGCACTAGTATAAATATCCTTTAGTATTAGTCAAAATTTACTTAGATCATTACAGCTACGAATAAGTAAATGAGGGAACTCTGGTTAGCAGAATGGACCCTGGGAGGGGGCTCGATAATAGATCGGCACCGACGAGAACCCTCCACTCTCCCCTCTTCGAAAACCCAAGAGTCCCTTGGACGCCCTCTAGATTGAGGTAGCAACTTTCGCAGTGCTTCGCGGTCTCTCAATCTAGGGACGAAACAGACGTGGTTAGCTACTGGCTCTACATTGCCCACTCGGTCCGAAAAACATCTAAAGTGAGGTATCCCCTAACAGTCCGGTCCTGACCATCACAGGGGATACCTGTAGCTCTCCGAACCCGTCGGGCTAGACGGACCATTGACGGACTACTCTAGGTCACAGGATCTTCCTCCTTGGAGAGACAGTACCCACGCCTAACTCGCGTACTCTCCCACCCTAGGAACGCCCCGAGCTAGGTTATCTACGCAGCTCTAGTTCCTGCGACCATCCCTTTGGCCCCAAACCCCACTTTAGGGACTCTCTCTGCGTGAGAGTCGTATCATTCCTCCTGGGTTTACCGTCCTTCCCCTGGAGAGGAGTCTGCGGACATTCGACTAATCTAAGTATACGTGCGTGATTCGACATGTGGACTATCTCTTGCTGCTGTAGCTCAGCTCACCGGACCAGCTGCGAGATCTCGCCCATCGCAGGGCGTAGGATCTCTGGTCTCCCAACACACTCGATTTTTCATGAAGTGGAATGTGACGACTGCATCTGGAGGAGTCGCTCTGCCAAGGGTTCAGTCTACCGGAAGACTAGGGATACCTGTAGCCTCACTTGGACTCCAGAGAATGGGTCATAGTACACTGAGCGGCCCCCGTACTCCTTATTCCTTTAATTTACCCCCCCTCCAAATTTGAACATTCCCGTAAGTTCCTGAGTGGTTTCCATGCCAACACACGTGGCCACAACGCACTAAAGCGATAAGTGCACTTACACTCGCCATTGGAGGATGCCCGACACTTCCAGTAGTATACACCGCTCCAGTGTCACACCAGAGTGACACTCTCACTACCAAAGTAGGGTACCTAAGCCGACAGTTGTCCTGTCCCACACTTCTAAACAACATAAATGACCGCAACTGTAGGCCATTCTTACACTTCCCCCTTTACACCAAGGAATTACACAAAACGTTCAGAGGTGTAAATGGATACTACTGGGAGTCCTACATTAGTAATAGATTTAATTGGTAATGGAAGACCACTACGTAGAATAAAGAGGCGCAACGATCAGCATTGCGCCTCAAATTAAAGAAGAAGACCCACAAGAACCCTCAACATTTTTCTCCCAAGAAAGAGTTCAACCGTAGAGATTCCCTCTACTTTGAGGTAACTAGCAACGTTCGACTATGAGTTTTCCCCACCATCGGGGCTAAACCAGACCCCGTTAGCCGCAAGTTTCTACGTAACTCGATAGGTTACCAACAATCTGGTGGCCCTATTACGCCCTCAGATACTTATCCAGTGAGGTATCCCAAAACCCTAGGCTCATAACTTGCCATCGGTGATATCTAAACCCTACGAATCTGCCTCCAAAAGCGGGTCAATCCAGTAGCCACTCACGGCTACGGGCTCTCCTCTCCGTTGAGGAGAACCGTTAGAGCGCCTTCCTCACGCGTTCCGCTCACCTAAGAACGGAACCGTAGTAGGTCAGCCTGACAGCTCAACGCCGAGTAACCCCCAGTCCCAAACCCCCCTTTTTACCCATCTGTAGGCTTTCTCTGTGTGAGAGAGCTATTCCCATTCAGGATAGTCCCCTTTTCACCTGACAGAATAGAGCGGAACTACGGCTTTTGTGTAGTCTTGCCTGATTCAGCAGACCCCCTCCCATTCCAGTGAGGCCCACGAGCCGCACCAGCTTCAAAGCTTCTCCAAGCGCAGCGATAGTTGTGTCTGGTCTCCCACAAACCCGAGTGTTCGCCATCCCCGTGACTCCACCGAGAGGAGTCTTTCTACCACACCGACCTCCTACCGGAAGGGTAGGGGCACTTGTAGACCTTCCGGTCCTCCAGGGGAGAGTAATAATACACGGGGCTCTGTCGTGATCCAGATATGGTCCCATCTAAGGCTTTTAGTTGCAGAGACAATTGCCAACGGGAGGTCTCCACCCGTGCCACTTCAGAAGCGACAGGTGCTACATGCTGATTATCGGCAGGCGTACCGACACGCTTAGGAAATTCAGAGATCTCGTAATGGAAATCGTCCAGAGACGCAGAGTAGTCCTTAAGGCTCACCTTTATTACTCCGTTTACTTCAGCCCATATCTCCTAATAGAACCCCATTTGAGCATCTTCAACAACATTCTTTTGGATCGTATTGAGCTTAGCTCCCAGAGAATCCTCGACTATCGTAAGGAATTCGATGAGACTTTTTTTACCTCCGCCATAGAGGTGATCCCAGGTTCGATAGTGAATGTCTTCATGCATTCAGCAGTCTCTGAAAATAGAGATTCCGAGAGATCTGCACGAAGCTCATCAATTCGGACATCGGGAAGTTCCCCGATGTCCTCTTGGAAAGACAGATTCCCCGGCTCATCTTTAGAGGAACCTGCTACCGTTTTCCTGGTCCGCATCTTACGATGATATCTCCCCTACAAAGAGAAGAATTCTAGTTTGGGAGACGAATATAGTACTACACACACTCCAGAGGACTGCGGTTGTGCCCTAGGTCCTATTTACCTCTCGATAGCACCCCTGAAAAGGTTTTCTAGAGCAACTCTTCCATGGAGTGGCAACAAACAAACCCGGAAATATTGGGGGACCAAAGAACCCGCACCCTATTCTGATGGTTTCTCGTGTCCTTTGCAGTTATGCTGGATCACAGCAGTGAATATTATCCCCACCTCTCAGGTACCCCAGCTAGAGGGTTGGTCGAAAGACAGTCCACAGCCTTCCTGAAGGGAGAGAAGAATAGAGTACCTCCAGAGATGATAGACCCTCCACACAGAGGGTCGTCTTAGAGATGAGTCTGAATAGATTCGAGCCAGAACCACTCTGTGGTCGATCTGTCGTTAGCAAACCTCATTTGCTTCTACCCTTAAGGGTAGATCCCAATGTGTACGCGAAACCAATCCCTCTGAAGGGTCAGGATAAGTTCGGAGCATCGCATTTAGAGATTTCGCCGAGCTACGCTGCCTGTTTGGTCCAAAATCGGTTATCAAAATGCTTAGGCGAGGACACTGTTCTGTCTCAGGTCTTTAGAACGAGAACAAGATGGAAACTGCTAAAAAACTAGGGACAGGCCGTCCTCAAGAAGGTTTGAACTTGACACTGATCTCGCCCCTACCGGGGGGATGAAGAGATGGGTCTAAGCGCGCGGTGAGGAAGCGATGAACAATCCCGTTAGGGATAGTGAGCAGATGAGTCACCAGAAACGGAACGTGAGTTTGTACAACTCCGTGACTAACCGAAACCTTCTCTACCCTGTTCGGGGTAGAGCTCCGAGGGTGGCGCTGGGAATGTTGTTCTCGATCAGAGAAACGTTTTTGGGGAGAACCTCGCGTGCTCATTTATTCACACATCACTCCGCTATTTGAAGTGCAATTTATGTTATTTTCAGTCATCCCTATAATTAATCAAATAAATAAAAAATAAGCCACTCATATCCTTATTATAGTCTCCATCGTCGTTTGGTGAACCTTAGGCCAATAGTGGCACTCAAAATAGACATCAACCTGATTAGGGGTGAGTGTAAGCAGTACCATAGTGTAATACATCGTCGTGGTAAGAGTAGCTAATTATGAGCAAAAAATTATATTTTCCCAGTTGTAAATCAGGTCGTATGGGATGTACCACCCTCGAAAAATGGGTGCTTCACCCCAATTTTTGGCATAAAAATTGAAAATAAACGCACCCATGAAAATGGGGGACGGCGTCTACAGTAGTATACTCGGACTAGTGCTGATACACTGTGGTGTAATTTGATAGTACCAGTCCCCAGCGTATACTCCTCTGTCAAGAGGGGTGGTGTCAACACAAACCCTTGTAGGGCACTTGGCATTCAATCTGCCAAGTGTCCTAAAATTTATATCCCAGAGGGATAAGGTTAAATCATCATAACTGATTATCCAAAAACATTAGTAATGATTGCAGTTTGGTCAGCGTACCAATGGGTAGGCAGTAGGCGTCGCGCAACCGTAACCGGTGCCGTGTCATATGTGCGGCCCGCCTACAAAGGTTGGCGCCCTTATTCAAGTATGAAACACATATTGTACTTCTAGAGGTTAGGTTTTGGCGTCTGAACAGTCTGTTGGCCCGTCCCGTTATGGACTACACCAACAGACACACCTAGTGGGCCCGCAATGCCACCCCCGAAGAGGTGGCATGATCTGGCCTGATAAGGCTTAGT
>JAUBNZ010000346.1:0-18462 GCA_032355485.1 Bonnemaisonia californica
CACACGTATCTTCATCATCTTCAAGTTCAGAATCCTTGGGGAGACACTCATTTTTGACCGGGACAACCCTCTCGACATAGTCGATTCGTGGATTGTTGGCTACATGCCAGGGTATTCCCAACAATACATCATACCTAGAGTCTGCAACGACCCAATTTTAGGTGTAGGTATGAGAACTAATCTGCATTGTCCCGTTGAGAACAACTTGTGAGCTCTCTTCCGTAGATCCATCCCTTGAATGCTGAACAATTACCTTCTTCCTCAGTATCTTAAAGCAATTCCGATTGAAGTCTATCAATCTCTGCGACACCACGTTCGTAATGCACCCGTCATCCTTCAGTACTCTCACTGAAATTCCGTTCAGCTTACCATTGAGTACAAGAAGAGGCTCTACTGGAATAGGTCCATCAGTAGAGGTGCGTTCAACACGAACGATCGCATTGGATTCTACAGAATCCGACCTCAACAAACACTTGATCTCGTCACGCAACGAATTCACTTCGATACAGAGATCGGAAATTGCGCTCTTTTCTGGTCCTACCTGAGCTCGCCTCTCACGTTTTGGCTGACCACTCAGTTTTCCGACACAGAATTAGAGGAATTCACTCCAGTATTGTTCGTCTTCACCCTGTTGTCACCTTTCACGTGTTTCCACGGTCTGCATCCTGTCCTATGACAGGTGAAGCTAGCATTTTTGGCGAAGTCTTTCTCTCGCTGGGCATTTCTGTTAATGTTCTGCCCAACAAGAGGTGATCTGTACCGACTTCCACGATAGTGAGGTTGTCCTTCAACATTCCCGATATCCATCGGTTGAGGGCCTGCCATTTCTCCAGCGGAACAAACACTGCTCCCGCCAGTGAACATACCGGCGCCAAACAGAGCGTTATCAACGTTCAACGCAATCTGCGCGGCGGCATTCACATTGTCTGTGCTTCCCTGCAACACTTCCAGACGGAATTGAGGCTTCAATCCAGCGCAGAACCAATCTAGCTTTTCGTCCTCCCTTATCCCCGGAATACCAATAACAATATTCCGAAACTCAGTCAGATAAGCGGACACACTAGATCTCTGGACACACGACCTCCACTAGTCACGGGACCTTCTCACAATATCTTGCGTTACAAACTCATTTCGTAGACTCGCCTTGAATGCTTCCCATTGGCCAGGTGCCTGACCTGACAGCACGAGAATGAACCACCAGTTCGCCTCGTTCCCCTTCAGAAATGTCGATGCCAAGGGGACTCTCACGTTCTCATCAATCGCGGCGGTGTTGTTCAGTTGCAGCAGGTTGAGGTACACTTCCACCTAATACAGCTATGTACTCACCGTGAGGGCATCTCTGTTCCCATCAAACGGCTCTGGCATACTCGGTTTCAGGGTGGCCATGGTACTTCACACTTCTTCTTCTTGACAACTGAAATTCTCTTCTTCTGTCCTTGACTTGACAGGAATCGTCCCTCGACGACGTGTCCTCTACCCGTAGAGAAAGTGATTAACCAACAGACCACTCACTCGCACGCACTCACGTGGTATGATAAGTTCCTGTGTTCGGGATATCCTCACCCATTTGTCTCTAGTTGTTACGGTTTCCTTACCCTATAACAAGTACCGTTGGACGATTCGACAAAGTTGTAAGACTCCGGCCTTTTCCCACGATTCACTTAGCTACTAACAATCCGCTAAATGCATTACCTGAATCTGTGACCCAGTCGGTGCACCTAGCTAACAGCCAACAGTCAACAGAAGTATCAGAGTGCTACTGATCACGGTTACTTGCAGGAGGCCCCGAATCAGACAGCAAACCTTATCGGAGGTCTTCACCGGAGCCAGTATCCCGGATGTCCGACAGGAATGGACCTTTACCTAGTCTTCAGGCGCGGTAGCCTAGGCGTCTCTTGAAGACAGCGGTAGATTAGTGCAGACTGCAGTATAGCTGTAGCGGTACAGTACACCACTGTACAGTAGCAATCGGAGCGCTCGAAAGCGATGCCACCAGTGAAACGGAAGGGGAATGTATAGCGAGTTGATCACTACAAAGACGGAGGGACGGCTGACTGAGTTCCCTTTTCTCAGGAGGAACAGAAGACCAGGCCCCTTTTATAGACTTAGCTAGCACTCACACCACTGCAAAACGACCCGCTAGAGCACATCCTCTACCAGGATGTTAGAACACTCTAGGCGCACTCTAGAAAACACTAAACCCGGACTAGAGGCATCCATCAGGGCCTTAGACGCTTCTCCGACCTGTGTACAGCAATACTGTGCTGTCACAGAGATTCCTAGAACCATCTAGAAATTATCTAATTAATCCATGCATACAAATTACCACAGTTACTCTACTGTAATTGTTACAATCGACCTATTGCTACCTGTGTAAAAGGTGTTGTGGAAACCACAAACAAGGACTATGACGTCGAGCCAGTCCGCGAAGATTGTATCGAAAGTGACGAAGACTTTATTCACTCTGCTGGGGGATTCGTTGTAGACCGATGGGTTACTAGGTTAGTAGCTTTGTCACTCTTTCTTTTAGCTCGCAATTAGAGTAGGCCAAACCCCAGTCCAATCCGTGGTATGAAACCAACGGATATTGTCTAAAGCGAAATAAGGGCATGTACCGGCGACATAATGATATGATGGAAAGTGGATTCGTCTCAGCTCAGAGCCTCCACTCAGCAAAGAGAGTATGGTTTACCAATTCAGAAAGGGGCGTATTATCCTTAGTTCTTTAGAGCTGATACCATTCCCTTAAACCTCTTCCTCATTTTTCCTGGATTCCCCTCCTTGTTCGTGTTCTTCTCCCTCTGCCGCTCCTGCCGCAGCTTCCGCGATACCTTGCTAGTCTTCTTTCCATTTCCCACTTTCTGAGTGGTCATCTGCCGGATTTGTCCAATCCCAATCAAATTTGCTCCCTCACTGACAAATGCATCAAGCACTCTTCGAGTCATCCGCATGGCGTACCTCTCCACAGAGTGGTACACCAACCGTTCGCTTGCGGATACAACAATGGCATGCTCGTTGTGCTCCATATCGCCGTCAATTCCACTCAATATCGCAACGTACACGCCGTCCTTTTGGAGCAACAACCAATTTTCGGTGCCCATGCAAATTGCTAGATCTACTTTTTGCGGACGATACCGTCTCATGTGACGTTCCTGCCAATCACCGGCCCCTGCGAGTGAAGTTGTATTCCAAGCCCACTGGCTAACCATCTTTCGCGCAAAGCTTCCACTAGCAAGGGAGCTGAGTGCCTTCTCGAATGCTGTCCGCAGGCCATCCCCACCGCTAGCATGACAGAATATCGGAATATTCTTGTCCAGATATGAAGCAGCCCTCGTCGATGTTCCGCGGTTTCCAGGACATTGCAGTTTAAAGAACGACCCAGGGTGCATACTTCACCATCTATCCAGGGTTCTATGAAGGCTGCACATCCGGGAGCACTACTAACGATTTCAGCAGCGAGACTGCCTGGGCACACCTCGCTGTGCACCTCGCAATCGGAGGTAATGGGACTCCCTGGATCCCCTGGCACCGGGAAGGCATGTGCGCGAATTGTGTAAAGGAAATCTTCTCAAACGTGTCTGCAGCTCCTTGCAGCTTATCGATGGCACAGTAACCACCATAGGGCCCATGTGTGCTGTGAGCTGATGTATAGAATATTTGCTTAATCGCATACTTGCGGGAAGCGTCACCAGTAGGATCGGATGGTTGGCCGTCGTACTCGGTGAATCCATGGCGGAATAGAGTAACAGCTGTGAACGTGTGGCCTTCAAGATCGCACAACCAAGCAAGCACCGCAGGGAGTACTTGCTGGATTTCGTGTCGCCGGACAGTGTGTTCTCCTCCGTGTACTCTCAATGGCACTCCACCCCCAGGCACTACTTTGACATCATGCAGCAGCCTGCGCCTCCCGTCGACACCAAGCTCCAGCCAGCGCATGGTGTGGTTCCGTTGCAACTAGCCCTTACCCGTACCCGAGATCACAGGTGCTTATATACGTTACAGGTGGGGGATACTCGCTTGAGAGCACCGCGCGGCTCTGATGGGGTCGAAGTAAAACGGAGGGAAGGCGCAGCGGAAGTGGATGAGTGGATGAGTAGAACGGATGTAGAAAAACATATGTAGGGAGGGGTGAAGAGTGTATATGGCTGTGTAGGTACTTTACAGTGGGTTTATATGGTGTAGAAGGATGTGAAAATGACACTTGGCCCGTAGGAGGTGCCACATGGGCCGATTTGCGAGCTTAAATATGTGTTCCTGATCGACGAAGGCCAAGTTCAGTTTCGAATTTGGGCTCTCCGAGAATGCAGCAGGGTTTGGATGGTGGGTTGCGTCGTGAAATTATTCAACTAAGTTGGAGGAGGCTGGAAGAAGAGGCGCTGGGAATATTGTACACGTGTTGGAATAGTGAGTTTCAAAAATGGAGGCAGAACATAGAATGTTTATACTTTTGCCTCATTTTTAGAACCTCCACTATTCCAACGGGAGCCTATTAGAACCCGTTGGCAGATTGTTGTCACGGTGCATCTATTATATACAACCATTTTACCGTTGATATACATAACAACTTATCACAATTCCGGATATGAAACAGATACACAGCGCCTCACATATCAACTTCCAACTATATCGCAAACCTTATCTCAACCATACATAAGCATCTCAAGGTGAGATTCTCGACGTCATATTCACATGTACATATAGTCGTGGATGATCCCGCGCTCCTCCAGTTCCACGAACAGCTGCCTGTGCATTCCCAGAAGGACTATAAACAGGTTCAGCATGCGGCGCTTCGCAGGCATGTGCATGATATGGCCGACGCTTATTCGCGTCGCGCTATGTCTGTCTCGGTTGAAATGGCAGACTTTGAACAGTCTGCCCATGGGTTGCGCAAGGCGGCCGAGTCGACGTTGCAGGGAGTTCTATTGCTTGCTTGGTATCCGGGCTGTGAGAAGAATTATGGAAGGCCGGGCATTTATCATGACTGTCTTGTGGAAGGGGATGATGGAGTTTCTCTGTTATCTAATCGTGCTAGTTTGAGGGAGGATGATAGTTTGCGGCATATGAAGTCGGTGTATTTTAATGACAAGGTGGATAAGGATAAGTGTTTATCCATCGGTTCATAGACTATCATCATCCTAATTTGTATACAACCTGCTTTTCCAACTTCCCAACTACACACTAGCAATGGACAAACACTCTTTTCTTTGTTTCACTTCCCGTGCTACATAAATTGATCCAGCGTATAAAATATGAACTACATGTACTAATAATTGTGGAAAAGAAGGACGGGATAGAACGATCAAAGCAGTCACCCACCGGAAAGTCTGTGCAAACATCCGACGTCATTTTAAAGATCTAATTTGGAAGTTTTGACCCTCTTAAAAACTCAGTAAGCTGTTCTGTGCAATTTGGAAGCAATTTCGGAATCTTTGAGATTCCGTAAGTCGTCTTGGGCTGCATAGGGAATTTCAAAAGGTATGAGAACCCCAATCTAGCAAATGGTTCGTTTTCCGTCTATTTCTATCTGTATATTTGTAATCAAAATTTGTTTCTCTGATTACCATTCTTGGGGTATTGCCAACAGTCCATCCATTTTTCTTCTCCAATTTAATATTATTTCGAAGTAGACTGAGATTAAATCAAGATAAAAGCCAAAATCTCAAAGCTCTTTTGCTCCCAGAATAACGTCCTGGCCGTCCTCGACAAATATATGTTCTGTCGCTCGGGAGGCAACTGAAGGAATCTCATGACATGATTTGCTCTCATTACGATTTCGTGCCCAGTCCAGTGCAAGGTAAGTCTATTCGAATGGCTATAGGTATACTAAAACATGACCATATCATTGCTGAAGACGCATCGTGTGCGTCTATACGATTAAGATTCCTCCATATCAAAATTCCATGAATCCGAAAACAAAACACCAGGAATATTTACTATGTGGCCATATAGTTCACAACAAAACTAATTCTCCATATCGTCTTCTCGTTCCCCTAATTTGACTTTTTCAACACTTCCAACAAATATTCATCTGTAAGAAAAGTGCGCACCTCAATTACCGAATTTTGCCCCCCACTGTGAATATGGGAATCTTTATCAGTAAAGAACCTACTCTACTCTCGTTCGACTTCATTTCCTTAGACTAAACTCTTTTGCGAGGGATAACCAATGGATTCCAACGAAGCGAAAATCCTGGTTCCAAGCCGCCGATTAGGTTGTCCACTTCAGCTACCATTTCGCTCATACTAGACATTTTGTAGTCCTCACTTCTTATCCCATCCAGGAAATCCTTCACACTCATTTCCCGTTCGGTAATACACTCAAAGTATGCGTCGTTCGTGAAGTCAGATATCGAGTTCTCAAGGTAGAGTACAGATTACGCTCATGTGGTCATGCCAAGGTGATGTTTCGGCCGAAGGTGAAGGCAGGTGCCCCGTCATCACAGTTTCTGTTTCTCAAATTTTTTTGAAGTCTGCCCACAGCTCTGTTTCTCAATACTATACCCACAAAGTGCAATTCACAATCATCTGAAAGCCCTTCTACAAAAAAATTTTCCTTTCTTGCCATACCACGCATTTCGGAAACACTACTCATCCCTCTAGCTCAGCACAATTCACAGAATTTAGCAAATTTGATCCCGAATGACGTTTGATCGGCTGGTGGATTCTGGGAGCTATCGAAAGAAGCAGAAATTTCTGCACTGTAGACATTCGCTCGGACATGCCGAGAAAGGGTTTAAAAATGTTCTAAAGTGCAATCCACGTCTGCTCGCATGAACATAGCAGAACTGTTCTTGTATTATCGATTAGAATCGACACCATTCAAATCAGTCTTAGGTTGAGGTCTGAGCTTGTTTCCAGGAATAGGCCTCAGCATGAGCATAGCTGTTTTCACAGTCAAGAACGACAAAATGCCTTCCGCAACCCTATCACACATTGCGCCTGTACCAATCACATGAGTGAACAACTGATTCGTTGAAAGGAGCTGCCTTTCTGAGAAGTCTGTTCGAAGAGCCATGTCAGATTTTTTTGCATGCGTTCTTACAGGCTCCGTCCATGGCCGAGGAAGGCATTGATAGAGGAAGTTGGAATTGCACCACGGACACCACTTCGGCAATACATCCAGTCCGAGTGAACTTCCTCAGCAGCCTCAGATCTTGGGGAATCCTATAGGTGCACCATTCCTTCTTATACATCCTCGGAACACCAGTATACCCTCTAGCGGTTCAGGGTGTTCTCGTCCATTAACCTCCCGTGGGTATCAAGGGAAGAAGATAAAATCGCACTTCTCACCTGGGAGGCCCTCCCTCTCATCGTGTAGAAGATCACCACTCAAAACTTTACCGAGTGATGTGAAAGGTACGTTTTCTAACCCAGTACCACTCTGCTGAGTGAGGACTTTCGCCTTCCACCAGATATTTTTGAAATGCTGCCCACTTCGTCTCCCAATTTTTACAGTGTTATCCACATCCCAGAAAACCTCCAACAATAGCCCTGGACACAATGCATTCATTTTGGTTAAATAAGTCCTGGACAAACTCTCAGACGCAGAACTTCAATTGAGGAAAGGCGAGGCTAGAATTAGCCATAATTAAGGATATCCGCCGTCCTTGCCTACAAAACTGAGGATGTTTTCTACAGACAAATTACAGCATACAGAGATACATTTTTTATTTTATTTGGTTAGCGCATGGTAATACCATGAACATGCCACACGTCCCAAAAGAAACAATGTATGCACAAGTAAGGTATGATTTATAAGCTTCTAAAGCTTACAAGTCATAAAGTTCTTATGACTGTGCACACGGCGTGTCGATTGAAAACATGGTTAGAATAGGTGATCTGTAGAAATTTTGACCCATAGTTCGAATTCCATTTAATATTACAACGGAACTGTTGCACACCATCCTCTCCTCTTTACTAAGTAATTGTTGTGTACAGTGCTTCTATACGCGCAGATAGATTATCTTATACAACAATATTGTGTCCCTGGCCCATCATATCAAACATGCGTCATATAACGTATGCTCAATATCATTTGCAGGGACCTGTAAAGTACCAGAGGGCGGGCTTCTCTATTCTCGATTAGGTCAAAGTTCGCTCTATCCTATTTTCAAATTTGGGCGCACTTATTCAATCAGAATATACACTATTAGTATGGCTGATGTCTGTAGACCCCAGAAGTACTGTTCACCACTATCCGTATCGTGACAGTACAAGTACCGTCCTTGCATCAGTGGTACGAGATTCCTTATACAGAACTTAGACCAAGCGAATGAGTTTTGGGATGCTGAGCTCGTAGCATACCGCAATTATGGCAGCGTTGCTCCCGTTTTTCCCGTGGATACAAGCTCAAATTGCGTATCTCAAACTGACGCAGTGGTCTTCGAGCGCCATCAATCCGCAGCCGCTGCTGAGCCCAGGGCTTCTTGGCTCATGTCTGTTGCATGAAGTACGAGAACTTTCCACTACCTCTACGGATTATTATTGCTGCACTCGCAGCCCTCAAGATATATTTACTAACCTTTCTTCATTTCTGGCTTCTCCCTTCTTCGAATTCACCTAAAGGGACTCCATCTGATATGAGAGCATAATGGAGAAACTCCCAACAGCGCTGTGCTGCAAGATGGCCAGAAAGGCCTAACGCTAACTGAAGACCATTCGACAAAATTCCCACGTAACATTACATGGAAGAGTTTTTGAATAGGAAAGATGTTTCTTCTTTTTTTTTTGAGACCTGTTTTCTACATTTAAGATAGTAGTATATCTATGCAGGTGAGCGATGCAAAGGGGTACATATTATTGTATTAATTACGTACTGCTACTGCAGGGTCACCCTAACATTGAAAACCTGACTTGGTTAAACTTCAAGACATTGACTGTGTTGCATTCTGGTACGAATCAAAAGCCACGGTATTTGGTACAGTCCTCAGTATGGAAGAGCTACACGGGACCTCTATTCCCCCTTTCGAGTGAATATGTGATATCAAATTCCAACCCACCATTTCCTGACATATTATTTTGTTTCTCGCTCTTCATTCATGTTATTGTTCCTCCCGGAATTTGTTTCGGAATGGGTTCTTCACTCTAATGACTTATCCAAAATTCTTGGCATGGGAATATCTGGAGAAATCATGTACACATCCTACATGACGCCGCAATTGGACGAGTCAATCTATAAGCAACGGTGTACGATCGTCAATTTCAATGACGTGCTTTTGATGAATGTACTGAAAATATTTTATGCCACTCTGATGGTACCATATCACATGGAAAAGAAAATCTTCCAATCGCACCAATGCTGCCAGTAACTCCTAACAATCTTCTTCCAATAACCGTTGGAAGAAGGCTTTGGCAGTTACAGGCAGCATTGGGGAACCAAATACTGTTTAATGGAAGGATAAGTCTGCCCCCGGATTTCACATCACTAATTGCTAGAATATATGAAACGCTAACATCTCGGCAGTAATGTACCCTGCCCAGTAACACTTCAACGTGTATCAAGATCACGAATTAATGCTGCCGCGAAGTCTTCATCCCCTTCCACAAAGTCCGCGGATGATACCACTGGTCAGCATGACTGTTGTCTACCAGATATACCCGCTGCTGCCTGAACAATATCCCAGACGATTGATATCTTGGCAGTACAACATCCTTCCCGGGAAACACTTCAGGGTGTATCCAGATCCCAAATTCATGCTGCCAAAAAGTGTGTAACCCCTTCCTCATATGACGCAGATACTGTTTTCAGGCAGAGTGATGGCTGCAGGAAGGCTATAAAAGATGCTTCCTTAATCAGTTTCGAAAGTGGTGATATCTTGTCTGCGTTACAAACTGCCAGGAAAATTCAGGCATGTCACCAGATCCGAAATTCATGCTGCCTCAAATTTCCTTAGCGATTCTTCTCGGAATGTGATGCTGCCATACAGAAGCATAAGGACTGTTGGAAGGAGATACTCTATGCGTCCAGATACGAGTGGTCCAAGTGGTGACATCTTGTGAGGGCTGCATACTGCCATAGAGGGTACGACGTGTACATTTCAAGCACGAATTAGCTCTTCTGAGGCAACATTTTCACGCTGCCTGGATTTATTGTTCGCTGCCCTGGACACTAATAGGACATCGCAGTGCAGGTGGCTTCGGTTCTGCTGACATTCGTCGGCTTAAGAGCGACGAAACGCTGAGCGTGGATATCTTGTCCTCAACAGGGGTCGGTCGTACTCCTGATGTGAAGGCAACTCGTGATGAACCTGAGCCAACCGGTTCCGCTCCGTACTCTCCTGACCCCATGGAGCTGACGAATCCGGAGCAGTACAATCCATCTCCCGATCGGGAGGAGGGAAATCCCCGCCCTTGACCGGCGGGCGGACGCTCCTCGGAGTCCTGTAGTGGAGCCCGGTGCTATTCCTCGGGGCCCTGCGGTGGGGTCCATTGATACCCCTCGGGGCTTGCCCTTGGATGGGCTCTAGGATGCTCCCCGGAGCCAGCGCTCCCCTGCGCAGGATGATGCTCCTCGGAGCCCGCCCGGTACTCTACCGCCGTAAGAGAGCCACCCTATGAAGCGGCTCGTTCTCCCTGTGGAGTTTCGGCAAGGCGCGGTACCGTTGCTTGGGTATGACCCACAGGTGAGGATGAGGATCCTTCCATCCACTGCTTTGTGTTTAAGCAGTTGCTCTCAGTATACAAAGATGCGTTCACTGATGAGAAGCACTTCTGGTCTAGAATGATCCAAGGCCCTACTCCACCAAGGAGGTTCATTAAACCCCCTTGATGTCCGGATGGACCAAATCTTCCTCAGGGATGAGATGGATGCAGACTATTTAGAGATGGTCAGCAGTCAGCTGGTTGATTTACAGCCTGAGGACTTCAATTCTCTTGCTTCATTGAGCAGTCGTTCTTTCTGGTAACCCCTCGGACTGGGGGGTTTCCCTCCAATGTGATGGATCGCTACCACTGCATTCGCTGGCCCAGGTTGAATGGACTCCTATCACTGCAGAGGATTATAGGGTGTTCGCCCGTCGCCCTGGGCGTCCCTACTTCCGCACGTATGTAGCTCTATTCTTGAGGGAATTTTGACTCCGTTCCCCCTTAAACCTGAATGGTGGGATGGTCCAGAGTCCGCCCCATATACTTTAGTGGCTCCTGAATCGCCGGCCCAGCACTATTTCGGTTGAATTTGCTCCGGTCGAGGAGCTTCTCCCGCAGAGCAGTCTCGCTTCTGGGCGCTGTAATCCAGGAACTTCCAGTCATGGTATTGTGATGGCCCCTTCAAGTATCGCAGTAGGCCGGTGTCTTTAAGCGGATACATCCCAGAAGTGGCACGAATGATGACGTTCGCTGGTTCTTTAGGTGCACGGTATAAGCCGTTACAGTCGGGGATATCTTGACGTGCCTAAACTCTAACATAGACGAGGCTGCTTCATCTGAACCTTTCTCTCGAGCACGCATATGTAAACGAATCTCGTTGCGGATATTGTCTCTGCCTGCATTTCGACTTTTGCCCCTGGGCTCAGGACCCGCGGTTACCTCTATCTCCTGAGGCTTTGGAGCCTTGAATGCATACTTCATGAGGTACGGAACTGCTCCTACTCCCTGCGCTCGCTCCAAGTTAATATGAGAGCGGTACTTCTTGGTCGAAGCAGACTTATAGGGAACCACTTTGTCGTCTTCGGTCTTTCTCCTTCGATATATCACGCGGTTGCAAGTCTCATCAATTGTCGTATTATGTGTTACTTCGAGATCCTCGTACCCAAATCGGCGCCTTCCTTCTCTAGTCCATCCACGATAGTAGGGCGAGTGACGGTGCATATTGTACCTCTTGACCAGTGCTCGCAGCTCGGGATCCTCATTTTCTGTTGGCAGCTCGGCGGAGATGATCTCATCGATGAGGTCTACATATTGGATGACTCCTCCTTCCAGGAAGACGAGTATGTGGTGGAGGGGCTGTTACGCGCTTGGAACTCCAACTTTGATGCGATGGCCTCACACTTCTGTCCGAAATATTCTTCTGAATTATCCTGTATATAATTAATGAAAGCGTTGGAGAATTGGTTATACACCCGTGCTACCAAGCCTGGGCGGTCGAAAACTGGAGGCTTGCTGCCCACTGGACGGAAAGTGGAACGGTTCTCGATATCCAATCCCAGTCTACCAAGCTCTTCCCTCCACGGGTTCATAGTTATGGTAATGAAAAGGAAGGGTAGGTGCCGTCTGGAAACCAGTGCCTGGACGTCCTGCAGCTTCGCTCTCCACTTGGCCGGAGAGTCGGTGTGGTTATCCGGCAATTACAGGCGCCCTGGGCTGAACAGCGGATCGTCATCCAATGCAGCGTTTTGCAGTTCACGTTCCTCCACAATTGGAGTGGTCTGCTACTTCTCAAGGAACTCCAATCGCATATCTTCAATGTTTGTCGATGTGCGTAGTAACCATTGCTGGAAGAGGAACGAAGAATTTAATAGTATTTTATCGCTGTAGAGACGGCGCTTCGAATGTTCTACGCACGTAAGTTTATGAACCTTCCTTCGGTTGGGATCTTCTGAACTGGACCCAGCCCTTTTTTCGTTTCAAGGTAAGTTTTCAAATCGAAAGGCTCATTCGATTCTCCGTAAGGATAGAGTAAAGGATATGCTCCCATCTCCGAATTCTTTAGTGATGGCTGCGTTTTCCTTTATTTGACAACTGCAATTCCGCTCTCATTTCGACGAGTCTCTGAATTTTCTTCGGTGTTTACCATTGTAGCAGACTGCCTGTAAAGGCCAGCAGGTGTGGTTGAGTAGGACTGAAGGTATGTCGAAACTCCTGGTCGGTCCTCCCCTGTGCTCTGAGATGAGAGTTGCCTTATGGGTTCCACGGTATCCTTCCATGAAAATCCCTTCCGCCGCAGCCTGTTCTGAGACATCCACTGAGTCTACTTGAAGTTTTGAATCACTGTGGGACCTGTGAAGATAACTTTATGTATCGTGAATGCTGTCCCGCATCAAAGATGGAGGAGGCCTGATGTGTCGACATAGTATGGGCACGAAGTACTTCACATATGCGCTTTGGACTGCAGTTCGTAGAAGACTTGATGTCTGGTCACTGGCTCGAAAACTTTGCTGATAATGTGACCATAGGAACGAATAATGGGAGTCTTTCAAGGGCTACACGAAAACGGTGTTGCATAAAACTTCAAGAAAGACAGTCCCCTCCTTGGACGAATCGCAGGTCCATCAGAGGTCTCACGTAACCAATCTTGGAGTTCAACTGAACGGAACTGTTTTGGAAGGCCCTGAGTTGATAGAGCTCCTCCAATCTCGCATCGGTATGTCTTTGACGGAAGCTTACGCCCCATCTATTCGATCTCTTCTTTACGCAACAAACTCTGTCTGCTTCCTTTCCTAACAGAAAAGACCCACACCACTTGCAATTCGAGACGCGCGGTGTCCATCCGACAGAATTACAAGTAGTTCGTGTATGATTTCAGTCACCGCATTTTTAGTACCGCCGTCGGACGTCAAATACTCTCTGGAGCTGTGGAGGAACAGTATTTGTGGCTCAGGCGTCCTCAGCCTGGGGATCCCAGGGATGGAAAACGTCGAAGAGACCCGACTCATTCCTTCCTGCCGGACACATTGTGACAGTATCTCGACCTGAGGTACTGGAATGGACACTTGAACCTGAACTGGAGATCCCTACTGCCTGCACGACTGGTCCAATAGTGATGTGATCCCCTTGTTCGGCTGTACTCCCAGAATCTGGTTCTGGTAGGTTCCGATGATGCCCAGCTCCTGCCCTTCTGCCGCCGGCGTTTTGGCGTGGCCCACCAGCGCCTTGACAAGCTCCACCAGAGCCTTAACGAGATCCATTAGATCCTTGACGAGGTCCTCCTCGCACCATTCTTTTTCTTTCTTCTTCTTTCTACTTTCTTCTTTTTTTCTTTCCTTTCTATTTAATTTACCCTAACTCCTTGCACCTTGCGGTGCTTCTGTCTGATTGGAAACTGCAAAAATACGAGCACGGAACTTACGACAATTTGTGTATAGGCTGATTTTTGTTATATGAAGTTGGCCGACTTAAAAAGTAGTTCTCCAATGCCGAAACTACAGTAATTCAATCAAAACCCACGTATACTACTTCTTCCACGTGCATTGAATGAATGGAAACTGCAAAAATAGGAGCATGTGACTTGCACCACTGTGCGTATAGGCTGATTGGTTATATGAAGTTACCGTCCTACACGTTTTTCACCAACGCGGCAACTACAGTGGTTCAATCAAACCCTCGCATAGTACTGATTTTAAGGACTTAAAAAGGAACTTTATTTTGAGTGCTGACACAGTTTCTGGTTGTGTGTTGATCAGATGGTACAGGTTCGGGCTTCAGGTTCTACAACTTTCCTGGGCCTTTTATACACTTTAATACTGGAACTTAAAATTCTCGAGCGAATCACCCCTGAACATTGAAAAGGAGTATTTCATAGATACTGCACATACAAACACCATCAATACTTATTGCAGAGTTACTGGCAGTTAACATCTGGACGGAATGAATGTACCAGCCAATTAGATACAATCTAATACTACTAATTTTCTACGCTGCTGCACTCGTGCATGCAGGTACTTTTCTAGAAGCCAATAGGAATTCGCCTTCATATGACTTCTCTACTTGGCAACTAATAAGTTTAATCATTGGTCGTTACAGAAGTACCTTTGTTGTGTATTAGCCCAATAAGAAGAAATTGTATTGATTGCTACTGTATTCATTTCTACCCCTATTTTACTGGTTTCAAGGGACAAACGTCTTCTAGCGTGGAATTTTAATGTAGAACACAGTTTATATCGATTGAATTGTTCTATACTAAAGGAGCATTTGGATTTCACACCGGTTTGTGGTCCGCAATATCACCGCCAAACAACCCATCAACAGATAACACCCACACACCAGCCGGAAAATTACCTCTTTGAATCGTACCATGTCTCCAACCAGTCCGCTTGTCACTTCGGCCGTGACCGGTCCACCTGCTGCCGCCGCCGCACTTGGCACTTCGGCCGTGGCCGGTCCATCTGCTGGCGGATCATTGGCCCTTCCGTCGCCCCTTGGCGCTGGACCCTCCCTTCTTAATGTGCGCACATCGGCCCCCCTCCGTACAGTACAGGTGTCGCGCGGGATAGCAAAGGGGACACATCGCAGGGCCAGAAATGCGATGATTGGCCGATAAATTCGTTGCGCAGAGGGGAAACCACCACAAACATCGCACAAAGTGCAGTACTGTAAGGTGTGCAAAATTGGATGCAATTCAGCGACTTGTTTCTACGATTACCTATCATCGCGTTCGCACAACGTACAGATGGAAAATGCAAGGTGTACGCCTGTTTATAAGCCCTGCGCAAGGGTGTTCCCTTCTCACCGTCAACTGGAAGCCCACCAGACGGGTGCAAGTTACATACGTGTAGTGCGTCATGGATCTCGAGAGAATGGGAAAGTAAGTACTATAGAAGATTTAGTCAAGTTTGAAAATGTTGTAATGGCTTACAGTTACACACGTACAAGTAGTAGAGTAAATCACCAAAATTGACTACCACTGTCTTCCAAGCGAGATGCGCAAAGCAGGTGCGCTCAAGAAAGATGAGCAAAGGTGCGCGCAAGCGAGATGCGCCCAAGGAAGACGCGCGCCTGCGGCAGCGTTGCCAAGGTTGCTTGTGAATGGACCGCTGCCAGACTAAGAGCCCTGTATGTTATGATAAAACGAATGCCATTCCATTCTGCTCGTGAAAACGATCCTTTTAGAAAGTTATTGGAACGCGTTAATTTAAGCATGGCGCGGGGGTTATGACACCCGGTTATGATGTTTCTGTTCCACAGTTTACAGCATTATGGAAGCACTGCACTACTGTATGATACCCCCAAAAAGCATTTCCGTTGCATTATTATGATACCCCCCAAAAAGCATTTACTTTGCACAACTGTGATAAGCGTTTCCGTTCCACAATTATGATAACACCAAAAAGCGTTCCGTTCCACAATTATGATAACCCAAAAAGTGTTCCGTTCCCCAATTATGGTACAGCCAAAAAGCGTTTCCGTTCTGCAGTTATGATACCACCAAAAAGCGATTCCGTTCCACAGTCTTCAGCATGTTGTACGGCACTGCACACAGTGCATACAGTAGATACCCCAAAAAAGCGTTTCAGTTACTGCCTACAGTGCAGAAAGTAGATACCCCCAAAAAGGGTTTCAATTACTACATACAGTGCATACAGTAGATACCCCCAAAAAGCGTTTCAAATACCGTTCCCGATAGTTAAGAATGGCCGTCAGATGCAGTCTCCTATCTGGAGAATTAAAATAAAAACGCGCCAGATGTGGAGGGAGCGCCGTTAGAGCGAGATGGAATGCATGGGTAAAGTAAAGGAAACTACTTTATGAGTATATCCGTACCGATACCTTGGAGTATACACTGTATTGTACGCTAGCTGTAGCGTCATATAATGTGCAGAAAACGAAGGTCGAAATACGCAATTATACAGACACAGATATCCACACCACACCTGGGCGTCATATACTCCTCCTTCTCCTCGCCGTTCTGAATATCTTCCTCTCCAACGACCTGTGCATCATGCCGCGCCTGCGCTTCTCCATGCGCCAGACTATGCTCCATGCCCCAGACCATGCTGGCCTGTGCCCACCGCACCTGGGAGAAATCCCGTTGCTGTACTTTCAGTATTCCCAAACCTATTCTCGAGACACCCATATGGAAAGATTTCATTGGACACCATGGTCACATAGATGTCGCCTACGGATATGTCATTGGTCGACTTTGTTGATTCTCATTGGTCCACGTGTGCTGTTCTGGCTGATAGTCACATCCCTTCATAAAATTTCGAAATACTCCACCCGGTTATGGTATGGGCGGCTATTCGCCGGAAATTGATTTGTATATTTGTTAGCCGGGTTACCCCGGGTTACTATGGACATGTGAAGGCTGCGGGCTGCACCGTAGCTTATGAAAAACCACGTGTAACTATTTAGCAACTTTATCTACAAACTGGGCTAAAAATGGCTATGGTAAATACATTAAATTACAATTAGTAGTCACGGTGATAAAATTATTGCGAGCAGCCAATACTTTTGGAGTTTTGCTGCTGCGGCTGAATGTTTTGATTGCATGCTGTTTGGCGCGCAGGGTAGAAACTTAAATAAAACATTGGGGAAAAGTAGCTGTAAAGCACTCTCATACTGTAACTAATCTTTGTTGTGGGGAGAACAAGGAACGCTCGGGGCCTTTGGCCTCCTCGCTCCGAAAAAAATCGGGAAGGAGCGGGGGTCTAAGTTTAAAATATCAGGTTAAAATGGAAGGAGAGGATAACAATGTAATGCGGGCCATATGTTTGATTTCGATTGGCCCACATTGCAAGTACCCATTCGATATAGGGGTGGTTGATATGTCCGATACAGAGCAATCATTGGTCTACTTGGTGCTTTCTCATTGGTACAGCCAGCCTAGGGCCTTCGGCCCGCGGCCGGCTGCGGGTGAAAGCGAAAGGCACAGCTGGCGGGGCCTTCGGTTCGCTGCCAGCAGCGGGCTGCACTGCAGAACTTATGATAAAACACGTGTAAGAGAATTTTAATTATTTATTCCACCTTTTAGAGTATTGATAGGGATGTGGACATATTGGCCATTAGATTGTGAGCTTTGCTGCTGCTGCTGTTGCTGCAGAACGTTTTTAGTGAATAAATTTTGGCGCGCAGGCCTATTTATTAGATTAATGTAGCAGATCTAAATTTTTATAATGAAGCGGGGGGCGTCATACCCATAGAAATCTTTACTGAGGGGAGAACAAGGAACGCTCGGGGGCCTTCGGCCCACGAGCTTATTATCCCCAGAGGGGGAACCGCCCTTTGCAGGCTTCCCCCTCGAACCCTCTGTTCGTTTTTGTTGAGCGGCTTACGTTTACCATATACACTGGTTCGTTCCCGATGAGGAATCTAATGAACTACTGATCCCAAGGAACGCAATTCGCACAAAAAGCTTTTGAATGCCTGCTTGGGATAAAATACCATAGATGAAAAGAAACGAAACATTAAGGAGATCAAAATGTAAGCAGGATGTACTAATCCTACTACCACTGCTACTACTCCTGGTGAACTCAACTGCTTCTTGTTACATCATCTACCGAATGTGCCTCTTACCAATGAATATCACGCCTTTCACGCCCCATGGGTGAAGGCCATTCAAATATCCAAAATTGGGCTACCAATCTTGAACACCAATTTGTCAGGCAGCACTCCCGTGAGCCAAACCTGTAAGTCATCTCGGAACAACGCACTCTATCACACAATATTTCCGCATATCCACAGAGGCTGAGAGCCCCTGGAATGTTTTACAACAGTGCAATTCAAAAAGCTAATTCCCCGAAGAGGCAGCCAGAGTCGCCTTTTTATGATCATCTACCAGCTTTTTGGTTTCAAAGAGGATCAGCCCGCCCAG
>JAUBNZ010000347.1:0-18453 GCA_032355485.1 Bonnemaisonia californica
TCATGTCTTCAAGATCGTCACGCACATCGCGCAAATGTTTTTTCACCTGCTCCGATTGCAGCGTCTCACGCTCCTCCCCTTGCTTTCCATGAAGAATGGCCAAAAAGGCACGTGCACGCACAGCACTTGCCCGAAGGGAGCGGGTAGCTGCCTGCAACGAAGTAGCATCGCCAAGCTCTGCACGCAGCGAAATTTTAAGTTCCTTCAAAAACGAGCGCTGAAGCATCGCAACTCGCCCGATCCGAGCAACATGCTCGACAATAGCCCGCAGCGCAAGGTCGGTCTCCACGCCAGGCGGCGACCGCATCGCAACACGAAACTGCTCCCTCAGCGCCGTATCGACCTTCTCAACCGCCTGAGCCAGCCGGGCGCGCACGCCAGATAGAGCATGGACGGCCGTGAGGGCCGGCTGGGAGAGCAGCTGCTTCGCTCGCAGGATGGTATCTATCGTGGCGCCAAACTCCCCCGTGGACAGGAGGAGGTTTGCATCTTCGGGTGCGCGAGCGACCAGTTGCAGATGCGCCGTTGCGTCGCGAAGCTCGCGCAGGTTGCGTCGCGCGGCGACGAGGGGGCGCGCGGCGCGAAGGGCGGCTGTGACGAGGGGGAGGAGCTGTGCGGCGTGCTGGCGGGCTGCGCGGAGGGCTGCGGAGGTGGTGAGGATGTTTTCGCGCAGGGTGCGGATGGTGGAGAGCGAGGCTGTGATGTGTGCGGAGCGTGCGTCAAGCTTGAGTTTCATCTCGTGCTGCAGGAGGGTGTTGTAGGAGGCGAGCTGGGCGCGCAGGGCGGCGACGCGGTCGGGGGGGAAGGACGGGTCGGAAAGCTGCAGAGAGGCGAGCTGGTCGCTGTGTGGGACGGAGATTGGTTTGTCGAAGTAGTGGGCGGGGATGGTGGCCAGGAGATGCGGGTCGGGGTCTGGGGCGAGCTGTGTGCGGGATTCGTGGAGGAATTGCTTGTGCAGGGGGGCATAACGGCGCAGGTAGGATTCAAAGTGGTTGATGTTGAGGGGCTGGGGGAGGGTTGGCTGCGGGGCGGGGGTTAGGGAGAGGGAGGCTGTGGAAAAGTCGAGGGTGGAGACGTCGGGGAGTTCGAGGGCCAGGGAGGTTCCGCGCGGGTTTTGTAGCACTTCTGTTATGCTTTGCTTCGGCGCATTGCCCAGATTCCAGCCCAGAGGCTCTTCGGAGGACATGTTGCGCGATGAGGCGCGCGCCGCTTGATCCGCCATGCTCCCGGGGGGGCGGGTTGGTGTGGGAAAGGGCGAAGGGACTATTTATTGGCCTGAAGGAGAAAGCAATGTCAGGCAAGGTGACAAGCAATTGAAAGTTCGTACCGAAGGGTTGGACACGTGTGGACACGTGTGAACACGTGTGGATACGTGTGGATACGTGTGGATACGTGTGGATACGTGAGGATACGTGTGGACACGTGGAAACGAACGAATATGGAGGGTAGAGACACGTGTCAGAGGGGTGGTGTCCATTGGTGATTTGGCCAAGTGTCGTACGCTGGTAGGTAGAGATTCTACATTTGAAGCAATCTGAAATATCTGATTTTTTTGATGTTTTTGCGAAAGGGCGCAAATCGAAGCTGATTAGTTGTTTCTTATTTCCATGGCCGTGTGCCCCTCGGTATATACTGTACTTTGTGCCGCTTCGCAGAACGTGCGGTTGCGGAAGAGCCTCACAGGCCCAAACCGTTGGGGTGGGTACAAGAAAATTGTACGGACGCATTTCTGCAACGCTGAACCGCTTTTGCATCGCCGCAGCTCAACCTCAGACCCGCTGCATAGCTATCGAATACACCGGCACCTACAAGCCACATACACACGTCCATTTGCATGCGATCATTTATCGTACAAAGCCAACGGAAGTCAGCAAACGGAAGTCAGCAAACGGAAGCCAACCGACGCCGCGACTCGTCCACTCTACACCCGCGACTCGTCCACTCTATATACCTGCGCATCTTGCCTAAAACCTGCGCTTCCCGCTCACCACCCCCACAAACCCAGTGCACCTTTCCCACCCAAAAATGACATCCACGACAGAAACCCCCGGGATAGACGGCGTCCTCCTATCCGACGTGAATTGCCACGACATCTGGGACGTACGCGAATGCGCGGTAGCAAACGCTCATGTCTGGAAGTCGGCCTGCGAGCTCTACCGCAGCACGCCCTTCTTCAAAGCAGCCATCCCGCGTCTCATCCACCAGATATGGATTGGCACCCGCCAGCCCCCCTGCGTCTGGCTGGACACCTGGCGCTCTGACTTTATGAATACCTTCCGTGCCCCGACGGACTCCGACTCGTCCAAGTGGCAGTATATTCTGTGGGATAACGAGCGCGCGAGGAATATGCCCATGCATAACCGAGCCCTTTTTGACACCGAGAATGCCCCGCAGTGCCAGGCTGATATTCTTCGCCTGGAGGTTTTGTATGAGTATGGCGGCGTGTATATCGATGCTGATATTGTCTCTACGGTTCGTGACCTCCGTCCTGCACTGGATGCTGCTGCTGATACTGGTTTCATGATTACATATGAGCCGGATACGAAGGATAAGCCTTATTCTATTTTCGGCAATAGTATCATTGCTTGTACTCCCCGTCATCCACTTGTGCTCATGCTCATGTCCTATATTAAGCAGCTCTACCCGTACAAGAGGGCCCACTATGGTGTTGAATGGGTTACAGGGCCTCTTACCTACACGAAGGTGCTTGGTCACACGAACATGCCCATCACTGTACCAGAATCGAAGACGTTTTATCCAGCTTTCCATTATGTCCCCAACCCATCTGCCATCGATGTTACTTCCTTTGACAGTTACTGCTTTCAGTTTGGGTAAGTGTCTCACTTCTCCCAAAACTACCACCATAGTGAATACTCAATCGTCACATGCTAACCACTTTATCCATATTTCTCAACGCTCATCTCTTCCTCCCAGTTACACATGTTCCGGTCTATCTGAATGGGTCGCTAGGAACAACAAATGTCGACAGGCTCACCAATGCTCTTACCACGCCAACACCGAATATGAAATCGGAAAGCTCAAGCAATTTCCGTCAGAAACTCCCACTAACAACACGAGGGATACCTCAATTCCAAAAGTCATTCATCAGTTTGCCTTTCAGTCAGAGGACTCCCAGCCCACCCGCTGGATAAATACATGGAAGGACACGTTTTGTACATCGAATCATTTCGAGCATGAACTGTGGACCTGGTCGAAGCTCAAGGCAGAGATAGGCCAATTTTTCTGTGCAAATCTGTACAAAGAGGATTCTATGGATGCTCATTCATTGAATATGCTTATACTTGAAGTCCTCCACAACCGTGGAGGCTACTATGTCCCTCTGTCGACGACATTTTCCTCCGATTCCTCAGATCCTGAAGCTGCTGCTAAGATCTTTGGATCTGGTGCTCAGACAGAGTACAAGAATGGTTCTATTTTTGGGTATGCACCAGAGTCTTGCCTCGACAAGATCAAGGAATCGTATGAAACTGGAAATGTCACAAATGATTGCGAAAGTACCGAGGTGCTTCCGAATGAGCTAGTCTCCGACATGCATTACGGTGACCAGATTGCTTCATTTGCATCATTCAAGAATACTTCAAGATTTCTTGGCGCCAGCGAAATTTATTATGCTCCAAGTCAAGAGACGGACAAGCAGCGCACATCTTCGGCAGGTGCGACTCTTCAATGGGCCTACGATTGTCAAGTTCCTATTTTCCGACTCCCAACTAGTGAGAATGTTGTCAAGTCCATCAACTCGTCTGAACAGAGGTCTATCGTCATTACGGACCCAAAGTTCGGTATTCACTCCGCTCTTGTGAACGAGATCCCAGGTGTGATCTATCGATTGGATCAAGAAGGAAAGGAATGGGATTTCATCATTCTAAATGTCGAATGGGAAGCCGACTCTGATGGACTAGACGTGTACACAGCCAGCAGTCCCTTCAAAGCACCCAAAGCCTGCTATCTAGGCTTTATTGTGAACAGCCAGGCATGCAAATCACTGACGTCCACAAATGTGGAACACCTATTAGAACGGCATGAAACAGGACACGTATTCGTTGCTTCTGAAAAATCGCGCCACCCATTCAAAGTGTCTTCCATTTTCCGTGCGATGCCGTCTATTTCTCACGTGTTTCTTACCTTAACTGGACACGAACCGAACTTCGACCGGGACAACGATGAAGTCCAGGATAACCTTCTGAAGGGCTTCAGGAACGGGCAGATTGCATTTGAACTGCAGGTTGATGACGAGCAAAGAGTTATGTTCCGCTCATGGGGTGACAACGGCGGGATGGACTGCGAATGTAAGATAACACCTGGGATGAATGGAACAGATGTTGAGTGGCTTCGTCTTTTCCAAGATCATACTGTCTCATCAGAGATAACTGGAACTTTTGTGCGCTGAAAATCTGCTCATTGTCTTAGTACGAAGGCCATTCCAAATGCTTACTACCTCTCAAACTGTCGTTCTCAGTCAGTTGAAGTAGAAAAGTCCCAAAGCTGCTTAGCGATATTCTCATTTTAATTTACCTCTGTGTAGATAGATATCGTATTTTCTCCTTGTCATCTCTACTTGCTTTGTATGGTATCTAGAAATCGAAAAGAAGTTCTGATTCATCTTGGCTTCTTTACTCTGCCCTATACTGGTCAATACTAGACCACTGGTGATGGTAACTTGCGGAAGTCTTAATTTTGAATCATTTGAAAAAAGAGAGAGATCTCTGACTACAATAAACAATCGTGGTGAAAGACATGTCCCATAAACACATATTGCACAGCACACAGTTCGCAGGTCTCCAATACCAGAACTAGTTTATCTACAACAGATTTATCCCCAATATAAAAAAAGCGTTACGACCTATACAGAATAACACAGAGCAGCAAGTATTCATCAGCTATCAGACTGCGGTAAAGCAGTTGAGCCACTTGCGCTTTCTAAGGCGGAAAGTTCACTATCATTCCGCATGATAGTCCGCAATAAATAAACCGAAACCGGGACCGCCATCAGCAGCCCTGGGATTCCGTACGAATGCTCCGCAATGTACAACACGACTAGAACCATGAATGGATGAAGATGCAAATGAGCAGAGTAAATCTGCGGATTCAAGACATACGCCTCTACGAGATGCACCAAGATAACCATCACAATTACACCTAGTGATTTCGCAACACCGTATTCGCTTAGGGCAATAAATAACATGGGTAAGGTTGATATGAAGACACCAGCAACGGGGATGAATGAACACAGCAATGTCACAACGGAAAGGAAGCCCACACCCGGAATCCCCAGTACAATCAAGCCCGCCACAGTGAGACTGGTGTTGACAAGCGCAATTAGGCCCTGCGCCTCAAATGACTTGCCAAGCACGGATGCAAAGTTGCTAACGACGGGCGCCAACTCGTCGTATATAAAGGACAATCTGCTCGTTTGCAGACGTCGTACACCCGCTGCAATGGTGGGCAAATCCCACATAATCATAAAGCTGAAGAGCAAACTGAACAGAGCCTTGAAGATGAGCTTTGTACTTGCGCCGAGCACCCTCGTGATTAGTGTGATTGTGCTCGCAACGTATGTGCGAATACTCTTTTGCAGCAGTATACCCAAACGCCTCGACCTTTCTTCGGACCACTCCTCCGTCTCCTCCTCGTGGACGCTAAGTCTCGGAGCCGATGGCTTGCCGTTTCGGGATGGGGCTAGGACAACAGGCTCTGTAGCTGCAGGTAGCATTCCCTTCGCAGCGGCTTCTGGCATTTCGATAGAGTACATGACGTACGTTTCAAGCTTTGAAGTGAGATCATCGCCCAATGCTTTTCGCATACTGTTTGCAACGTACACGTATGGATTCTCTGATTGAAGTGTGGTGATAAAGTACTGGCTTTCACGCACCACAGTGGGGATAGTCATGAGAGAAAAGACGGAGATTGCAGTGACGATGATTGTATAAAACAAGGCAACGACCATGCGGCGCGGTGCGCGAGTTTTGGTAACACGAGAGGCCCAGGCCACAACGGAATTGGCAACGTAGCCGACAATAAAGGTGCCAAGTATGACGGGAAAGAAAGGGCGAAGCAGGTAGAGACCAAGTGCAAGGCCAGCCCAGCTGGCGACCCTCTTGAGGTCTACATTAGCCAAGGCGCGGGAGGAGGAGCGCACTGCGGCACCGGCAAGCTCGGTTCCAGACAGACAAACGACGCGACAGGAAGCAGGCGGCGGGTGTATTAGCGCGTGTGACGACCTGTTGGAGGGGCGCAGTGGGCATAGGTGGGAGAGAATTCGCAGACGGGTGAGCTGTGTGGATGGGAGGAAGGAGTTCTGGAAGGTCAAATTGTTAGATCGGAGGGTCATGGTGTGGAGAATTTGACCAGAGCCGCGTGTCGCCGTGCGGAAAGCTTCAGTGGCGGCAGGACTCGTCAGTCGATGAGCACGGTACGGAAAAGGAGTGAGTGAGGGATGTGCGCTCATGCTTGTGTGCGCGAAGAGCTGGTTGGCAGGGGAAGCTTATTGGCTCACGTGGGACGGAATGGTAGGTGACGTGCGGTTAATTATGTTACGTTGCGAGCAGGGAGTGCGTGAGCCGCTTACATAGGCTAAATGCTGGTTGCTCTTTGGTGTGAAGTTTGGAGTATCCTGCCGTTCTGGGTATCCGTATATTATTGCTGTATTGATTTGATCGGATTAGAATCGGCGGGAAGCGCTTTTCTGCACTTGTGTTTTTTAAAACCGAGATCGCCCTTGATCTCACAGTGTGGGGCTACCCTTTGGTACGGGACCCCCTTTGGTACGGGACCCCCTTTGGTACGGGACCCCCTTTGGTACGGGACCCCCTTCGGTATGGGACCCCCTCGGTGCATAACAGAACGTTGCTTACAGCAACCAGGGACCGACGCTCAATCGAGCAGATAAAAGGTCCTACCGGTCCTGTTCTCTGCTTGATCTACTTTGAAACCGGACCGAGTAATCTGCGCACATGAGATTGCAGACATTTTTGGATAACTTGGGCAACGGTCTTCTCAAGGATTACATACGTGTCAGCATATGAGACATACTGACCCATCTTTTGCTTTTGAATTCAACTGTCGAGTTTATTCTGCTCTCAGAGAGCCCAAGTGCATGTTAATAATAATATGCCACCCTAAACTAAACTAACAAACTAAATTAGTGCCTCCCTAGAGTAATTAAGGATTGCGTCATGAGAGTAGAGATGACAACACATACACAATGTGTTCACAGCTGTGCTTGCTAGTCCATCGGAAGCCAATTCTCACGCTGACATATCTCGGCAACCCTTTCGTTCGAGGTGCTGTTTTGGAATCAAGGTAATCGATGCCGTTCCTGGGCACAACATCATAGCCAACGCAAAGGAGCATGTCTCACCATCATCATTCACATAGTTGAAAAATAGTTTAGAATTGTGTGAGCAGGACAACGGTGAGCCCCAGTGGCATGGTGAATAATGTGATAGCTTCTCTGTCAGGAATCCCTGGTGTTACCCTTGCCATTTGTGAGCATAATATACAGTAGTGTCAACTCGCCTTTCCTCTGTTCTTGAACATTTAAATACAGCTATACCCTCACCGACTTCTCTCGTTCTGACATGTACTGGAATCCAGGTGGTCTCTTCCACATATTCGGCGTCCAGGCTCCCCGATACTCGAACCAGACTGCTGCCCTGTGATTTGCGCTAATGAAGTCACTTCCGAGCGAATGCAATCCAGATTCTGCATCAGCGCCTTTCCGAACTATCATGAGTTCTCGCCTTGTCAGTTGCCGTACCTCAGTTGATATTCTTCTTCGCTTGGAATATTCAATCATGGCAACACGTACTGGGGCGTTCGCGTGGAAGGCTGGATTTACCACAATTCGAGGCACGTTATTTTTTCCGAGCCAGCCTGAGAACCACACGTCGTCACAAAGGAAAAAGTATTCCGGAATGGTGTTGCTTTCTGTCAACCGCTTTAACGCTGCGATATTGAAAAAGCGTGGCTGGTAGACAACTCCTTTGTATCCTTCTAGTACATCCACGAATCCAATGAAGTTTTTCCGAACCGCACCCATACAGTGTGCGTAGTAATCTGGGAGCCAATCCATCATGCTATGACATGCATAGTCACTGCCCTGTCTTACAAAATTGTACATGCGATCCTTACTCTGTCTCGCAGGGACACCGGAGTCCTCCGGAGAACAATGCGCGTCAGAAACCATACACGTAACGTTCCATCCAGTGAATCCAATAGCAGAATCAGGAAAATGCAGTGAATAGGTAAAGAGTTGAAGTAGTGAATCCTCTGTCCATCCTCCCTCATTGTCGTCGTCTACTGTGATGATACGCGTATGTGTATTCCCGAGAGCGAGCTCCGCCTCCAACGCAGGAATGAGCTTGGTAGCGGGTCCCATATCCACCTCAGGGAGTAGCACGGTAACCAAGGGGTCTTTTGTCATCCATAGTGGTACATCAAACGTTTCATTTGAACGTCTGCTTCTCTTCGGGATGCACACATATATAACATCCGGCGGGTAGGTCTGATGCTTTAGAATGCGGATCATGGAGTGTGCATACTTGACGAAGCGGTTGGGAAGAGAAGTGAAACTGACAGCAACTCTAGGCAATCTGCCTTCTGTTTGCAGGATGTGAGAAACAGTGGAATTTAACACTTGAACACCGGTACGCATGGTAGAGAATTGCCAGGGGTTTTCATGGCCCTGTTTGAGCCATTGAAGTCCGAGGGGCTCCTGCTCGTGCCTTGGTTGTAGTGTCCGACTCGGTATTGCGAGAAGTTGTGCGTTCTGTTTCTGTTGAATCGTTGTGGCCTTTGGTACGGGGACAGGAGTTTGCAAATGGACGTGCTGACGATACGAATTGAGAGGATTTATGCCAGACCCGCTAATGAAACCGGCGATAAAACAAACGGAGGAAACGAGGAAAGGTAGGAGGAAAGATGTTGCACCGCGGTTGGCAGAAAACGATGTTGAGTTCATAATGTACCAAGCATGGGTTGCCTAGGTAGTGAGCAACGGGGAGGGATGAATATGTGACAAATGGCTAGTGCGAACAGGCCCTCCGGACAAACGGGCATGCTTTGGCGGCGTTGGAGGAAGGAACTGTCGGATTGTGCGGAGCAAGTTGGGATTGAAGCGATGAGTGTGTCGGTAAGTAAGAAGATAGGGTATACCATAGGTGTACGAAACTCTAAGCTGCCGACACCACAATAGTTTAAAAGTAACTTATTATGTATGTTACGTTTATATTAAGTTGGGTGGACAGGACAATGTTGGTTTCTACTGTTTATTAGCCGAAGATTGTCAAAGTTTACCCTGCTTTTATGTAGACCGAGTGTACCGTGGGGTACGTAAAACTGAATGTGTGATGCACCGAACCGTGACAGCACAGATGCAGCGAAACGTGACACCACAGTGTGACCGTCACGACAGCATGTTATATCTCGAATTTAATATAAATTATTGTAATTTTGAGACTTCTACGTCGCGTGACATTTAATCATAAAACTGTAAACGTATAGATCCTCCTACTTATGCACATGTAAACAGTGTTAAAGTTTATGCAAGAAATCAGCAATAGATCTGCTGGCGACAGCCGACATTTCTGCATCCAGCACGTATCCCTCTGACAACGTCTTGGAAGCACAATACACGTGTAGTTCCATATATGTAGTATATTGTGGATTGCGCGTTTGTATAAAGTACTGTGCCTACCTACTAATGCGCAGCTAGACTTGTTCTAATAAAAGTAACACCTGAACCACTGGAGATGCTCTTTAAGGGGGTACATAGTAAAGTCCATCGCAATAGCAGCTAACCGTTAAATTTTAACACCCAAACACATCGGAGGTAGCGCGCCCTGGTCATACCATAAATAAAAACCGCAGCTCTCTCTTTCAGAGCCCTGTGGTCAACGTGCTGACGTTGCCCACGTGCACCTTCCCAATGATGCGCAGGGCAGAAATTGATTGACACTACTTGTGAAATGTGTTAAGAGCATCTCTACTGGTTGCTTATCCCATTGCTGACAGAAATGGGATAAGCAACCAGCAGAGATGCCAAGCCCAGTCCATGCTGTAGATGGACAGGGCTTGGCAGGATGTACTACTTTAAATTAAATTATTATAGAGTGTCGGATACTGACAGACCTTTACACCATTCTTCGGGACGAAGCTACCGGCAGATAACATTATAACATGTAAAGAGAGCGCAGGAGTTCATGGCCCATATCAGGGAAGAACTACTATGGACTGATGTAGAATACGATATATATTTTTAGAGCACCGGGAATGTGTTACTGTCCTCTTATAGTCTTACCAACCCCCAAGCTCCACACCCAATTTTGCAATACCTCATTGCAACAATAATATTTCAATGATTCTCATAGCTGTAATTGTAATTCATGAGGAGCATTTCTGATTTTCGACGGGGAAACATTCAGTAGCATTTACTTACAGATACGTGGCTCACCGAACCACAACATTCTTTCTTTACCCAACATGCTGAACACTGAACAATTACCACAGATCCTATTCAACTTTAAAAAGTTACAGCCCTTGTTTTCACAGCTGTATCTAGGTCATTTGTGGACGGTTACGTCATTCATTCAATAAAATTTATTGAATGAATGACGTATCCTTTTAATGCACTAGGTGGAGAAATGAGAGAGATATGAGGTTTAACTTTTTTCCGTGAGTATTCCTCCTTAATTGGGTTTGGACCCTATCACATATCATTTATAGGTTGAATTTGTGTATGGGAGGTGTGCATGTAATGTACAAGGGAGGGGAATATGACTTTTATCCTTCAATATAGTTCGCCCCTGGTACTTCAGTATATTTTGTTGTTGTTTTTGCACAATTGCACATCAGAAGGACAAAACAAAAAGAACTTCTTGAGCTGCCCTTCTTCTCTATTCACATTGGAAAAAACTCGAGGACAATTCTATTCTACCTGGAATATGTTGGTTTATCTCAGAGATACAGATATGGTTTTTGTATCATGAAAGCGGTGGATCTGCTAACATGAAGCCGAGATGCACGCACGCGCAGAGTTGACTTTGCACATGGATAAGCTTAATAGAAAGGTTTCTCAACCTTTGTTAATAATTAACAATGGTTGCGTAACCTTTCCAATGCATGTGAATTTAAGGAAAAAAATTTGTTCCACAACAAATTATTTGTGTATTTGTTCCACAACAAATTATTTGTTCCTTAATTAATTCCACGTACATTTAGAGACTAGAATACCTCTAAAGTTGCTCTTACAAAATGTCCTTATTTCAGACCATAAGCCTGATCCAGAACAGTTGTCGTTGCGCATACTGTATTCGCCAGAAACGTTCCTATTAGGGCTAATAGAGAGATTACGGTACAACGAATTTCGTTATTTCTGCCCATTTCGACGGATCGAATTGCGACGCCGAACGTAACGAATAATAGAAGTAAAACGAATCACGGGAGCGGGAACATTGCAGAAATGTGAGAGTATTAGAGTAGAAACAACCAGAAACCCATGTGGTATAGTGCGGATAGTATTTATAAAGCACCCCCCAAATTTTCTATTTCAGTAACTTGCAAAGCGTTTACCCCGGATCTTTTTGCACTAGCATGACTATCTAGAGGCCTATAACTTGTAGGCGGACCAGTTTTACAAACGCTCCTTTAGTTTAGAAGTGAGAGCCTAAAAACTATTTTGAGGTCGAAAATAAGCCTAAAGCACCATATCGCCACACGCCCACTCCCGCCAAAATAACCGAAACAGCGTGCGTTTCTGCCAGCAAATTGACTTATTGAAGGTCTTCAGACCTCTACGGAGTCATTCAAACTAGTCAGGACAGTGGGAATCCCCAGAGAAATGCCTCGCGGGAATTCCCTGTCTCTATTCGAGCAAGGGGAGGCCCTTTCCCTCCACGCAGTTGGTGTATCGCAATCTGCAAATGTAAGGCACCTGAAAAGGAGCTGGGCAGCTGTGCAAAACCTTCTCCGAGACCCACAGGGCTATGGGACCACTGAAAGGCCCGGTAGAAACCCGGTCATCTCAGCATATGACAGGAGGGTTCTCCTCCGCGAGACTCAAAAAGGGACAATGAGTGCCAATGAACTTCGGAAAAGCCCCAAACTCCCGATTTATACCGTCAGGAACAAACAGATTTTATGGGCAGAGCCCGCACTGCACTGGAGTCCGAAGCTAAAGGCACCGCAGATGACGCCAGAACACAAGGAAAAAAGGCTCCATTGGTGTATGGACAAGGTGGGATGGGATGCTTCCAAATGGAGTACTGTTGTATTCAATGATGGGAAGAAGTTCAATCTCGATGGTCCCGATGGTTTCAGACACTACTGGCACGACTTACGAAAGGACAGAAAATATTCTTCAAAACGCCAAAATGAGGGGGGTTCGTTGATGGTTTTGGGGGGGGGGGGCTTTTCCGCGCAAGGTAAGATGAATTTGGCAGATTTGGTTGGTAATCAGAATTCTAGTAGCTGTATTGACATGCTTTGGAATTATCTTGTGCCATATGTCGATGATGCACACCCCAATAATTGGGTATTTCAACATAATGGAGCTTCCATCCATCGCTCCAATGAGACGAAGGCCTGGTTAAAAGGAAACGTAATCGTTGTCCTTGAGTGGCCAGCGAAGAGTCCGGACCTGAATCCCATTGAGAACCTTTGGGAATTCATGCCAAGGCAAGTTTACCATGGATGCCGACAGTTTCACTACCTACAAGACCTCGAAGAATGCGTTATAGAGACATTGTTCGATATTGGCCAAGAAGATCTAGAAACATTGCTGGAGTCGATTCCTAGGCGTACAGGAGAAGTAATCAAAGCACGTGGAGGCCCTTTGAAGTATTGAACAACTTTAGTTTCCTCAGTAAATCAACCCAGATTTAGGGTACATTATACATATTTTCGACCTCAAAATGGTTTTTAGGCTCTCACTTCTAAACTAAAGGAGCGTTTGTAAAACTGGTCCGCCTACAAGTTATAGGCCTCTAGATAGTCATGCTAGTGCAAAAAGATCCGGGGTAAACGCTTTGCAAGTTACTGAAATAGAAAATTTGGGGGGTGCTTTATAAATACTATCCGCACTGTACAGTACCAAGCGCACTAACTCCAGCATGAGGCAAAGCGACTATCGTGATCTACCCCTCTAATTTACCCTATCTGGCGTACCGCCCTTCACGGTATAATGTTTTATTCGCTATATCAGCAGAATAGGTAACATTTCAGAACGACCTGGCGAACAAATCTCGTTATCTACAGACACCTGTCCTACAATACCTCGAAAGAGATTGATTTAACGAATTTAGTTATACCGTAATCTCTCTAATAGCCGTATTGGCCCTTTTAATTAAGCAAAATTCTGTTAGAAATAGTCCCCCGTTTCCAGCCTGCTGCTCTTGTGGAATAAGCAGATGGCTGTTCTTTTTTCTGCTATTTTTGAGACAGGAACGCCATAGACGCAATACGTCCTGTCCATCAGCTACATGGATGATGAAACCCTGGTCGCCCTGGCGATGAGGGAGAAATCCTGCGCCAAGGCTTGCAACTCAACGCGACTACTCTCCCAGGCGGCCTCGCTGGCCGCGTCTTGCTACCTAGCGGGCAAAGCAGAAAACAGATCCGATATAGACGAAGAAGGTACAGGCAGAGGGAACACCGCCGACGGCCTCCCGAAGGCGGCGTACGCGCGACGAACAAATGAAAGCTTCTACGAGCGCGTTCGAGAGCACGATGCCGACGTGCTCTTGTTTGAAAAGCTGGCCCATATCAACAGGAAAGAGTTTGATGCTCTGTTGGAAGAACTTATTGCAGAGCTTAGCTAGCCGATGAAAGACCATCTAGAACGTACGGAAGAAGAAAACGATCTCCGCTCCTCTCGTAAACGTTCGTTAAACCTTGCACGTGGGGCTAGAAAAGTCGGAATACTGTGGAGGTCCGGAAAGGGGTTCGTAGCTGGGAAAAGGGGGAGGAAATGGTCCGGGAGAGATCCCTCGTAGTGAGGTAGTGGTGGTACAGGTAGGGGGAAGAGGGATCTGGGAAGCGGACCCGGAGACAGTGGGAATGAGGCGAGTAATCCGGTAGATCACAATCGTGAATGCACGGGGGGTGCCGTGATCCAGATGCCAGGGGTTCAGCGTAGAGACCCCGTGTAGAGGCACAAACCTTAGAAGCTGGTAGGCTGACAAATGCACACGTGCGCTCGCAAGCGGTAATGGGAACGAACACACTGGCGCGAGTTGGCGCGAAGCACAACACTAGTCGTCAGACTTTAGGTCTCTGGTTTACCTCCAAGGTCGCTTGCCTCTTTTCTGATCGTCGGTCGGGTTTCCCCGACTGTAGTTAAGGGTGGGCTAAGCACCTACTGTAATGCTTCCTAATGCATGCCAGTACTGTAAGGGCCTAGGTAGTGTATCAGTAACGGCTAGTGTATCTACGTCTATCGTCAAGTGTAGCTAACACACAGTACGGGTGTACCTTGCTAAATGGGTGCCACGTGTACCAGTTGGCCGTCCACACTGTTGTCGCGCTCCCGAAGTCACGGTGACATCGCTGTACGGTAGCGTTGAGATACAACCCTCGCCAGGTCGGCCACGTGTAAGGGTTGCACCTTGCGCGGGATCGCGGTTGTCTCAGCCTGCATCGCAAGGGAACGGCTGTGTAGCCAGCGGTGGTGCGAGGGCCCGGGTCATCCATGCAGGCGGGAGCGGGCGCGAGTGCGCGGTCATCGCTATAAAGGGGCACTTGCTCGTCTGAGATTTTGGGTCTGGACCAGGACTAACAAAAAGTCCTACATTACCTTCCTTTTTAGATCAAAAAATAAATGCGCAAAACGTTGTTCTTCAATACCTATTCAGAGTCTACACACCTGTCGTATATTGTCTCTACGCATAGCGTTTCCCACATTTGTCCAGTGTGGGCTTCTTGTCCTCTACTCACGAAGGTTTAAACGTAATTTTTTATTGTAAAGCACTAGATTGAGTTATTTTAGCTTCTTGGGAACGTTTAGGGAACAGTTGATGTAACCTTTAACGTTGGAGAAAGCACACTAGGTCGGTTTAGTATAGGTTATCACCTAGCCAGAGGGGGAAATATTTGCCCAAGCACCGATATCACACTCAAGCAAGCCCGCGCTGCGCGCGGGCTTGTTTGGGCGCTGGGCGCCGGCTTGCTTGAGTGTGATATCAGCCCTTGGGAAAAAAGCCCCCCTGGCCAGGTGATAACATGCTTGTCTAATTGCTTTGAAGAAAAAAAGAAGGAAAATAGAAAATAATTGGAGCACTCTAAAAGAGTGGTACAGTCATGGCTGTCAACTACTACAGCCCTGAGGAGTCCAATCAGAGCCTCTAAAAATGAATAAAGACAATCATCTCAATGATATTTATCCTTCCGTAAGTACAAATATTAATATTTACCTTTCTGTAAGTGCAAATACTGATATTTCGCTTCAAAGCCAGTAGACAAATTTCAGTTGAAAAATTTCTATGCCTACTGGCTTTGGAGCGAAATATCAGTATTTGCACTTACAGAAAGGCAAATATTAATATTTGCACTTAGGAAGTGTAAATATCATTGAGGTGATTAGAGAGATTAAGCAAACGAAAATTACTTCGCTTGCACTGCAAATAGGGCTCACATCCATACAAGTGTAGCCGGCATTTTTTGTCATATTTGATTGTCACAGACAATTACGCATACAGGATACGTAGGATAAATGGGAGTATTACAACCACATCCCTTTGCAAATGAGTATTACTACATTTATCAGCCTTCCCCTTTTTATCATATCACTCATGCAGGAGGCAGAAAGACTACGAAGTCGGCCCTGCGAGTAGGCGCCTGGCCAAGCGAAAGCGCACCCTGGATTCCGCTTTAATGTTAGATGCTGCGAACAAAGTTCTCCTCCACGCCTGAAAGCGTTACAGTCAAGCGAAAAACGAATTTCGCCGTATCAGAATTCGTTCGAGGCATTTTCATCCACGAAGTTCAACATCAATTGTTTCAGTGATTAACAGAGCCTCCGTAACTTTCGGTTTCGGCGACAGGATCTCAATAGAGTATATATGCTGACTGGGAGGACAGTTGGAGGAAACGAGAAGGTCGAGGTACAAGTGCGATCCGTTAACTGCTACATGTATTATGCTAAGAAGACTTGCATTTCCCACGCGATGAGCAGATATTGAACATATGTTTTGTATGCTGGCGTCTGCCGTTTGCAAGGTTTTCTGGGAGGTGGTAGAGAGCTTTGTAGGATCTAAAAAACATCTAATAGAAACGTTCCGATCTGGTCTGATGAGCAGGAGGTCATCTCTCTACGCTGAGACAATCCGGGACAAGGGTGCACCATTGGACAACTGTGTCGGTTTCATCGATGGTAAGAAGATACAGATGAGTCGTCCTGGTGGGTCGGGATCGAATAAGAGGAGCTGCTACTCCGGCCACAAACGCTTCCAATGCCTAATTTATCCAAATATCACGAACTTTGATGGATTGATGTTCAACCTGTACGGGCCGGAAGTTGGGCGTAGACATGGTATGAATTTCTGTCGAGAGAGTCAATTGGACGCTTCTCTTCAGGAAGCCCTCTTTCATAACAATCAGCAATATTGCCTTTACGGAGATGCGGCATATTGCTGAGGCCGTGGTTACAGACAGCCTTTCCGACTTTTGGGGCAGCAACTGAGCAAACTTTGCATAGATTTTCTATGAGCGCGATGGGAGAGGCTGTGGAGTGGACTTATAAGGCCCTGACGCAGATCTGGTCGTCTCAGTACTAAAAGAAACATCTTAAAGTTATGTAGTCTCCAATTTCTCTACACTACAAGGCCGCAGCATTTCTATGGAACATCAAAATCTGCGTTACACAGGGAGTATGTAGTATCTACAGAGCTCCGGATCTGGGGGCTTCGGACACTGTGTCCATAGTCTCTCCAGTAGCGCGGTAGGGCACCAAGGTTCGGGAAATCCTATCTTCCTCACTTAGAGATGAGGCCTACCGGTGGGACCTTAGATCGGTGTAAAGTGGGCACATCGAGTCGTAGTCGCCGTGAGGGGGCTACGATGGGATCGGGGGGTAAGAGGGCCGACTCCGCACAATGCCGGGTACCGCAGAGGAAACGGGAAGGACAGGGAGAGAAGTAGGAGCACTTTACCCCGCGAGGGGTACAGTGATGGGATTTGGAGAGCGTTAGAGGGCAGGTCGAAACGTTGAGGGAAAGGGGGAGCGAGTCGTAGGACGCTCTTAGACTAACCACGACCGATTCCCATGAGGGTAATCGAGAAGGGCGTTTAAAGCTCGTTCCGACCGAGATTGGCGATCTTGGGGGGAGGACTCGTTGTCCGAGTCGAGTTTAGTGAATCAGTCTAGTTAGGTATTATAGCTAGTCGACCCTCCATTCTAGACTCTAGACTGGGGTAGCCCTAATGGCTTCCCTGTATTACTTATTAATAAAGGAATTAAATTTAGCCCTATTATTCCGTTGGTGGTCAGGGCCTTACAGTGCACGCGGGTACACTGCCCTGGCCAATGGGTGCACTGTAAGGTAGCCCGATGAGCCAATGGTGGACTGTATGGTTGCCAGGACCTGGAGGGCCTGTCCGTGCCGTCTGGTCCACTTGGGTGGACCTGCCGGTTTCGGGAAGTGCCACCCGTGGCAGCCGCTCCCCACTGTCAGCAACGTAGCCTAGTGGGGGGCCACGTGTTTGCCATGGGTCGGGACCTTACAGTATGCGAGAGCAGGTTGCTCTGGCCAATGGGTGCGTTCTATGGCAGCCCGTTGAGCCATTGGTGGGCTGTAAGGCTGCCAGGCCCTGGGGGCCTGTCAGCACTGTACGTTCCGCCTGGGTGGACCTGAAGCCTCGGGGAGTGGCACACGTGGTTGTAGTAGCCAGCCATATACGGCTAGGGCTACTGGGCCCCGCGCCGTGGTAACCTCAGAGGCGCATGGCACAGGGTACGACCCGACAGTTACGTACCTCCCCCGTGCAGGACGTTTCTGAACGGGCACTATATTATCTATTTTTTTCCGCAGGCACACGTGCATCTTACAGTGCTCGCGTGCCCGGATCGGGGGCTTCCAGGCCAGATCGGTACGGACTGCCAGAATCTGGATTCCCCCGCGCCCACGTGTATACCGTTGGGTACACGTGTGGACGTGGACCCGGGAAGGCTGACAGTGTTGAGCCCAGAGGGGCACATTAGTGCCCCAGGGGCCAGTGCAGCCGGACTTGAGCTCTCATAACCGAATCTGCCACAACTGCCAATGAGCAACCACCATCGTCGGTGGCGCCCATTACAATACCGCCCACCGACCCCTCGCGGGGCGGCCCGCATAGCCAACCACCTGCCACCACTTACAGGGCGGCTGTGGGGGTGGTGCGTGCAGCTCTCTGTAAGCCACGTATACAGATTGCGTAGCCACACCACCCAGGGCGGTACTATTG
>JAUBNZ010000348.1:0-18450 GCA_032355485.1 Bonnemaisonia californica
GCGGTAGGGTACGAGGTTCAATTTCACCAGCATGAGGGGGGTCAACCGGTGGGAGCCAAGGTGCAGGTGTACCGGGACGGGTTAATTCTCCTGTCTTGACCATTTCTGATGTTGCGTATGTTGTATAGTGATATCGGAAGCTGTAGAATAGAACAACTACGATTCAATGTACAGTTACTCCAGTCTTTATACCACATCTCATCGGTGCCAAGTATACCTTTCGCCCCTCCAACATAGAAAAATAATGGTCCAGTGCCGAGCAGCATCAAATTCGAAAGATTCAAGCGATATTGGTCACCCCACGAGCTGCAATATACCATTACCATAGCGTACACGCATACGAGGTCCATCAGCAGGATGCTTTCGGACACGGCTGCTTAGAACGCTTCGTCTAAAATATTACACAGCGGATGTTTGCATCCTCGCCCAACCTACATATAAACGTTGACCAACAATAAATATTTCCCGTCCCAAACATAACGACAGATCGCATCCATTGTCCCCCATCCCAACCCTACTATCTTCTAACTAGTCAGAACACCGACTCGAAAAACGTGAAATGTAATGTAAGTAGAGAGGACAACGTTTTCCGACTTCCCTGTATTCTGACCTCTCCCGAACGGCGCACACCGCTAACATCCGCCACATTCGATTTCCTGTTCACGCTAGCAACGGTCAACGGTAAAATAAAAGTAGCGTAGTGTTTGTTAGAGCCAGGTTCCATCTCTGGGAAGTGCACACCCTGAATCTTCAGCATAGTTCGCTTATTCCTCCCCGAATTACTCCAGCGGCACACCCACCCTCGCACGGGCCACTGGCATTACCGCGCAAAGGTATTGAGAAGATTCCATCGCAGGCTCGTAAATTTAAAACAATGGAAACGTACTTTCCGCGCGCGCTGTTCAAAAAACCGCTAAAAAGATTCGCGCAATTCCAAAGCACGGGCGAGAAGCGGTCAGCCTGTCATCCCGGGGAGTGCGAATAAACATTTAGGGCTAGAATAGAATAGGAAAATTACCAGAAGACGCCCGGCCCCCATCGACTCGGAGCTCGTTGAACGCTGGCGTGGTTGTATGAATCGCCAATACGACGGTGCTCATCCTGGATGCAACACCCACGGGGGCCTCCATATGGCCTCCCCCAGGGGCACCGGGAGCAAATGCCGCGTAAAATGTGCCAAATCGCAACCGGTCTCATAGGAGACCGCCCAGTCCTCCACCAGACCCGATAGGTACCGGATCGGTCCGGCATCCGGATCCCATCCTGTATGCGCCAGTGGCACGCACCATATCCGGACCAGAACCCAAAATTGCGGCCGAAAGACAGCTTTCAGCGTATACCAATCACGCGCGCCCAAGCCGCGTCAACAATCATAAAAAACAGTATTCCACTGTATCCATGATAAATTCCCTATTTCGTTCCCGCTTCAAACACCGCACACTTCCTACGGCTGCCTGGGAAGTTCGGCCTCCGAAAACGGGGAAGGAATTTTTCCCCGTGGGCACCGGTGAATACTTTACGCCGTCGTATTTTAATGACCCAATCAAAACCCCGAACACCACTCACTTCCATGAATATTCCTTTCTTTCCCGTCTGTTAATACCGGCCCTAAGACTAACTTCTCTATCAAAAAAGTTATTTTAGCCGCTTCTTCTTAAAGGAAAAGTATACAGACTTCGCTCATCCCGACGATAATTCTGGATACATCACTAACATTCTGAGAGCAGCCTTGCTTCGCTATAAAAAATGGAATGAAACGGTATATTATTTCTTAAGTTAAAATGGATTCCCCGAGTGCACTCCTTAGAGCATCTCCACCAACACAGTAGAAAACAAGCAAATTATCAAATTAGATCAAATTTGATGATTTGCTCATTTGCCTACTAGTTTGATTTCCCCACCAGACGAAAAAGTGCCAAAAATTATAACACCGTCCAAATTGCCTTGAGCAAATCAAACGGATTTGCTCAAATGGCTCTCACCCCAGGTGCTATTTGAGCAAATAATTTCGTAAAGTTGCTGCAATACGATTGGTCTACAAGTGGCGCCAAAACCCAAACAGCTAGAGATCCAAGAACAAACTATGCGCCTCAATACCTGGACACGATAAATACCCACCAAACCCATTTTCGATACCTATCAATCGCATCGGCGAACCACCATTACTTCTCTTTCGTATGGCAACTGTGATAGAAGTCGACAACCCAACGAAATCTACAGTTGTTTTGAATTCGCCGCCGTTGAGGAAAGAAAAGAAACCGAAAGCCCCACGCGGCTCCGGTTACACTCCTGTAGAGGATTTAGCGATGGCAAAAGCATGGATCGTGGTATCCGAGAACCCTATAGTGGGTGCTGAACAGAAAGGCGGCGACTTTTTCGCCTCTATCGCTACCTTGTATAACGAAAATTTGAAACCGGGCAACAGGGAAATGCGCACAGTAGAATCAGTAATGGCGCGTTTTAAAGCAATCTACAAGGAGAGCATGTTGTTCGCTGGATTTTACGCTCGCATCGTGAGTTCTAAACCGACTGGCGTATGTCCAGATGATATGATCCGTAAGGCGACGGGTTTGTTTAATTGCATAGATATGGAAGGCGTGGATGACGATTTTGGAAAGCCGTTTCGCTTCTTGAAATCGTGGGAATTCTTGCTGCATCACGAGAAGTTCATGTTAGCTATGAATCTTTCCTCCAAACCGAATATGGGGGATATTTCTGTCGTTCAGGAGGCAGGAAGCACTACTGAAGATAATGCAGTTATCATCGAAGCGAAGCAAGAAGACAAGCACTCAAGCTCTCGCACTGGCAGGCCGGTTGGAAGGAAAAGAGCCAAAGAGGAGCTTCAAAAGCAACGAGACTCTTCTAAGAAGCTGAAATTAGCAGCGGAGTCCGTTGCAGCGCAAGTGGAACGGAAGGTAGCACTGAAGTGCCATTACGAGATGATGCTGTTTACTAGTGCTCCTGCGGGATGTGATGAGGAAGAATCCCTGGAATACTTTCGTATAATACGTTCAAGAGCGTTGAAGGCCATCAGACGTGAAGACAAAGCCACAGAAAAAGTCGCAGCCGGCAGGGAAGTGGCACATGCAGATCCAAATATCAGTACGGACGGCTGTGTCGCGATTTTGGAAGATTAAACCCTCGCAGCGCGCGAGCGCGTCGAGGGAAAATTCCGCGGGAGCCGCGAATGGTCGAACAACGAGGCCGCCTGCCGCTACCACGCGTGAAAGCCACAATTCCATAGCGAATGTAGAAAGTTAAAAGTTAAATTGAAGAGCTTCCATGCACACTCCAGAGATGATCCATCGCAAGCGAACTAGTACAATAGTACTCTGCTTCATTTGTCGTTAGCTTGTGCACGGCACATATAGCACCGATAGACCCTGGGTGGAATCAATACTTGTCCATGGGAATGGAGTGCATACATCGGTGTGGCATTGAGCTCCACTACCACGTTCCCGTAATCCGCGTCGTTTTCATCTTCATGAGACAATCTCCTTCGTTCCCCCACCATCATTTTGTGCAACAAAACGCAGCATTTCATAACTGATTTCATCGCTCCTGTGTTCCAAAGTCGGCTTGGAGGAACAATGATGTGCCATTTCGCTTGCCATACCCCAAACGCTCTTTCTGAGTCCTTCCGCCTTGCTTTTTGACAGCTTTCCAGGAGCTTCTCTTTTTTCGTAACGGGGTGGGTGACTGTCAGTAAAAAGCACGGCCACTTAGGTTAAATGCCGTCTGCAAGCCAGTACGGGATGCAACGTCTCTCGTCAGCAATTTCGTATTCTACAGCGGGCAGATACATTCCACTAGTAATCTTATTGCTTAAAGGGGAAGCATCCAGTACGTTGATATCGTTGGCACATCCGGGCATCCCAAAGAAATGATGCCATATCCAGAGACGGTCGTCTGCTATTGCCTCCTGGGTAACTGCTGGGATCCCTTCTTTTCCTCGATACTGGCCATGGTAGGCTGTAGGACAATTCTTCCAGGTCCTCTTACAGCATTCAATGCTTCCCAACATACCTGGGAACTCATTACTTGCAAACCGTTTTAGTTTTTTTTCATGTCAAGTTCTGTCGGGCTACGTAGGTATTCTTCCGCTAAGCAGGTATTGACAGCACTACAGAACCGCTCCAGGCACTCAAACGCTGTAGATTCTGCCATACGCACATACTCGTCGACCGAATCCGCAGCACAACCGTAGGCCAACAAACGAAGGGCTGCTGTAGCTTTTTGAACTGAGGCAAAACCCTTTCTCCCTGTGCAATCTACCAGCTTTTGTAAAATACAGGTCATCAAGTCCAATGCATTCAATGATGCGATTAAAAGCGTCAATAGAAACTCGAAAACTCCTAGCAAACTGCTCAAATGTATACACTGGACATGCTGAAAAGTAGTCCTTATGTAGGCGTATTGCAGCTTCTTCTCTGTTTCGATTGAAATTCGGACACTTTCCAGAGAGTGACCCACCCCAGCGCTTTGTAGCTTCCTCTTCTTCAGTGTCGTTCCCGAGTAGCATTTCAGTGATGCTCTCCAGCTGATCGTCGGCCATCTCTTCAAACCAGATGCCATTCATGGTGAACACCTCCTGTAGCGCCTGATTTGGTGTCTAGATACGCTGGGGAAAATTGTAAATGGAGACCAGTGGGAAATGTCATCGGTTTAGCAAAAGAGCAAAATTTAAGATATAGCCCAGTCAATAAAGGTTGTACAACTGTGCAACTATTTTGCTATTTTGCTAATTTGCTTCAAGCCTTGCTGGAGATGCTCTTAGAGAACATACACCCACATAATTCTGAAACAAAAATGCAAAAAAACAGAAACTAAAATTACAGCATTGCAGAATTCTGTAAATTATCGTGACGGAAGTTGCATAAATCGGACTGTCTAGTGAAGCGGAAACTGGAAGTATTTCTGGCCCAAGTGTAATAAAAATGGCGCGAAACCGAAATTCTGTACCCTGACTTATGTCGTCCCTGTGGAGCTGCTGTACGGTTAACCCTCTGCCTCTCTAGCTATGGCTAACATTTCCCCTTCTACCCCAACCCCATCCCGCTGCGAGCATGTGTCTCCCCTTCGAACTGCGGCTCAAGCAAGCCCTTCTGATGCAACGAAATGGAATACCCCCTCGTTACAACATCGTAATGTTTTCGTAAATGCATTTCTTTAACTAAAACGTTTCAGAATTCTGTAATATATCTCTTTTGTTTAATTATAGTATCTTTTCGGCATAGTTGCAGATTTCTGCCAGGCGTAATACAACAATTGTCTACCGGCTGAACGGATGACACAGGTTCCAGCTAGTGGTAGACATCGCGGAGGCTATAAGCTTGCTGTAACTCTATTGGCTATGTCACGCCCATGTGGCTGACATACAATGTCGGCACATGTGCAGACATAGAGAAGAGTGACCGATAAGTCTTAGAGTATTATTTGGATATTATATTGAAGATAGTGTACGTACTGTAGCTACGGTGATTAAGATCGAACAAGTAACTTTACTTTTTGGGTGAGTGGTAATGGTGAAGATGCATATTTACTGTAACTGAACAGTTCGTCATAGAACCAATGTTAGAAAGAAGGCCACCTTCTGGACCTGTTCCCGTGAAACATGGCGTATCGTTTCTCAGAGAACTTCCCGGGGCTCTTCAAAATTTTTGATTGTCCTTCCACTCTGAAAGAAAGTACCTCTGAATTCCGAGTATATATCCCTTCATCGTCGCAGGTTTCACTGCATTATCAGACTTCTCATTCTAGTAATCAACTACAAACTCAATGAAATAAAACCTGATTTTCTTTCCACTGTCCAATCGCTGTACCCCGTTGGCAGTAAATCCCCATTTGAAGATAAAAATAGTAGCTTCCTAGTCTTTCTAAGCTCCCGTGAAGCTCCAAGCTCCGGGGTAGAGAGCACATGGTCATGTAGTTTTTCTTCGGGGCGAAATGTTTCATCCTGATACCCCGGAACGGTTGTAAAGAACCGAGGGAAGGCCGTGACTGCTGATAGGTCGGTACAGTAGGTATTATCAGGCACGTGGACGCCGAGGTGGGGGGTTGGAAACAACAGGAGAAGGAATCGAAGAAGGTGCCCGATTGGGGTCCCTTCCGTGAATTGTGCGGGGCTGGCCCAGAGCTGGAAGGAGCAGGAGACGGAATTAAGGAAGGTACCGGAGTGGGATGTACGGAAGGGGTTGGTCGAGGGCAGGAGGGAAGGTCTGGAGGTTAAGAAGGGAATGGTGTGACGTGAAGGATGGGGAAGTATGCAGTCTCTTGAGCATCCCTATGCGTGAAAACGCGCGGAAGGGAGTTTCGGGTACTTTGTCTCTGTCTACCTCCTCATCAAACCACAACGGGATTCGTAGGCGGCTCGACTTTTTCGAATGTGGGAGTCACCGGTGGAAAGAGAACCTGGTACCACTTTTATCGCCTTATCAGTCTCGCTACTGATTAACGAAAGATTAATATAGAGCCCACCCCCTCCAGCACCAATCACGGCCGCTGATGACCGCCGCCGATGATTCACGGCGTTTAGAGGATACACTCGGTACTATTTATACAGCATGGTATAGTGTACTGCTGAACAACATATTTATGTTTAAAAAAACAGAAGCACTTCTGTTTCATCCGTTCAGCCGGTTGAAAAGTATTGTCGCCCTGGTTCGAGGTATGAAAATGGCCCGAGGGACTGTATCTGCACGATGCTGCGCCTCGTGCAGATGACAACCCACACATACAGTACGTGTGCGAGTGGTCGAAACCCCGGCCCCGCCCGTGGAAATCGTTGCGTTTCATCGGAGCGGGCGGAGGCCCATTTTTAATTTTTGCAAACTTTTGGGTGTTGACCAATGGGTTTGCGAAAAGCGACAACCAAACGTACGGACAGTGGTTTTAGTAGTATGGGATACGAGTGGTGGAATTACGGGCTCCGCCCACGGAAATCGTAGGGCGGCACCGGAGCGGGCGGATGCCCAGATAGGGAAATTAAAATTGGCAGGGGTCCGCATTTTGGCCAATAAGCTTGCGAAATGGGACAAAAAATGGCTCGACACATCCAGTTTAGTATAGGGGCGACTAGTGGCTCCGTTGAGGGCTTCGCCTGCTGTGCCTTTGTATATGATTTACATCTTTCATCCTTCCAATAAGTACTACATACTTCGTCCATTCCCTGAACGCGATATATCCCTTCTCCCTTTCACTTACGCAGACCTCCGAAGTGTTCTTTCCACCTGGCACCAATGTCGTTCATGGAAATCATCCTTTCCTTGAGCTCCGAACGGTCTCTGTGTCTGTGTCTGTGTCCGCGTCCGCGTCTGCGTCCGCGTCCGTGTCCGGCTCTACGCCCCGCCTCCGTCTCCCTCTCTGTCTCTGTCTACGTCCCCGTCTCCGCGTTCCGTCTCCGTCTTCCATCTCCACCTCTGTCCAACATCCTCTCCGTTTCCCTCGCCTTGGTCTCTGTCATGCAACTGCCTTCATTTAAATCCGCCATGTATTACCCAATTACACATTTTATCTCGGCCTCTGTCTTCCGTCCTCGCCGATATACGATGCCATTGATTCCGTTATGGAAACTTACTTATAGTAGGGTACACTTGTGGGCATTGCGTGACATCATTATTGACTCCGTACAACGCAGCGCAGAGTCTACAGAAAGCATCCTTACAGTTTCGCAGAGTCTACAGAAAGCATCCTTACAGTTTGATTTTAACACGTGTGTATAGTGTCCGAGTAGAACTGAACAACTCAGTTTTGTTTACTTACAGTGGGTATTTCTTACAGTAAAGGAATATTCTCGGCTCACATGCTCGCCTGATTGCCCGCCAGCGTCGCTACAGCGTCGCTGTTTACCCCTGTCCCTGTCTGCCCTTTCCACAGATTTGCATTCAGCTCTTCCCTGCGTCCATGGTAGCGTGCCTTGGCCATTTCACACATATGTGATGGGACTGACCAATTGTATCACCCAGCGCCCATCCATACATCCACTGTAGCCAACCATGCCCGTGGAAACCAGTGCCCGCGTGCCGTCCGGTACCCCCTAGTCACCCGTGCCCTACCGTGACCACGCACGTGTCCCCGCCACCACCCGTGCTCTCGCGTGTGCACCCGTACCAACGTAGAAACCCGTATACCGCATGTCCACCCGTGCCTACCTGCACAACCGTGCACACTCGTGCCGAGATGCACACCCGTGCACACCCGTGAGCACTCGTCCCATATGCACACCCTAAACACCCTTGTACCGCATGCCTACTCGTGCCCACATGCACAATCTTGCAAACCAGTTCCCACTTGTGCCCACACGCACACCCGTGCCCACCCTCCCCTCCTCGAAAGGACACGTGGCGCCGAAATGGCCCGCCAGAAAGGCAGGTGTCGGGAGATGCTGGGGCCACTGGTGCCCACCCGTGCTCACCTGTCCCCACTCGTGCCTTGGCCCCCTGACCCGCCCCCGGTCCGACCGAAGGACATGTGGCGGAAGGTGGGAGGGGCGGTCCGCCTCGGGTCGGGCCGTCGGCCAATAAGAGGAGTTAGAGGCAGGACAGAGTTCTAGCTTTCGGTCAATGGGAGTGCAGAGTGAGAGAAAATGACTGACAGACAGACCCCGGTTTTAGTAGTATGGGCGACTAGTGGCTCCGTTGCGGGCTTCGCCCGCATCGCCTTTGTATAGGACTGGAAGCTTCCATTCTTCCAATCTGTGCTAAATACTCCGTCCATTCTCCGAACTCGATATCTCCCTTCTCTCTTTCACTCACGCATATCTCCCTAGGGTTCTTTCCATCTGGCACTGCTTTCGTTCATGGCAATCATCCTTTCCCTGTGCTCCTAACGGTGTCCGTGTCCGCGGCGATCTCCCTCTCGGTCTGCGTGTCTGTCTCCGTGTCTGTTTCCGTGTCCATCCCCGTCTCCGTCACCGCCTTCCACATCTGCATTCCAATTTGGTCACTGTCTCCATCTTCTGCACCCGTCTTCCATCACGGCCTCCGTCCTTCACGCTCTCTTTCCATACAGCGTGGTATCCGTCGTTAGTTCGACTCCGTCTAAAAATGTTTCTGTCTCCGTCTAGGTATCCGTTTACAGCTTCCTTGAATTTCCGCTCCATCTCCGCCTTCCGACTTCGTCTCTGTCTCTGCCTTTCATCCCGCCTCTGTTACATACCTTCTATCCTTTCGTCCACCTTCGTTTCGGGAACACCCCAACCTTCGTGTAATACTTCCATGGAATACACCTTATCCGGGTTTTACAATCCACTCCGTCCTTCATTCTTACCTCTATCCCGTGCCCCCGTATCTGTTATAGAAAGTTTCATATAGGAGGGTACCCGTTTGCAAAATGCGTGCCATCGCTATTCTGTCATGAACAGCAGCGCAGTGTCTACGGAAACCTTAGTTACAGTGCCATCCTGACTCGTGTATATGTTGTCCATGTGGGACTGAACAACTCAATTTGCTACGGAAACCTTACTTACAGTGCCATCTTGAGGCGTGTATATGTTGTCCGTGTGGAACTGAAAAAATCAATAATGGTTTGCTTATAGTGCCGGAATTCTTACAGTAGAGGAATACTCTCGACTGGAGTGCTCGCCTGTCTGCCCCTCTGCGTCGCTATCTACCGCTGTCCCTGTCTGTCCTTTTCACCGACTTGCATTCAGCCCCTCCATGCCCCCATCGTCGTGTGCCGTGGCCATTCCACACCTGAGTGACGGAAGTGACGAATAGAATCACCCCAACGCCCATTCGAGCGCCGGTAACAAACCATGGCCGTTTACACCCTTGCCTGCTTGCCCACCCGTACCCCTGCAGCCACCCGTGCCCCATCCTCACCACACACGTGTCCCCTTAGCCTGCATGCCGAATCGTGCACACCCGTGCCCGTATGCCCACCGGTTTGCTCATAGCGCCCGGCGCCCCCGCGTACCCACACGTGTCCCCATAGCAACCCGTGCCCCCTCGTGCGCACTCGTGCCAACCGAGCCGCCCTTGCCAACGTAGCCACCCATGCCAATATGCCCACCCGTGACAGGGTGCACACCCGTGCACACCCGTGCCCATATGCACACCCGTGCCCACTCGTGCCAACATTCCCCCTTCCGTCAGAGGACGCGTAACGCATTCCCTGTCGGCCCGAATGTCCGCCAGAAAGACACGTGGCGGGAGCTGTATGGGACCACCGGTGCGCACCGGTGCGCACTTGTGCCCCTTCGTGCTTGGGTCCCCGCGGTACGACTCCGGTCCGACCAAAGGACACGTGGCTGCAGATGCCGGCGGAGGCCAAGTTTTGGGAAATTAAAATGTGGACCGAGGTCCAGGTTTTGGCCAATGGGGTTGTCGAATGGGAGAGAACGACTAACAATGTGGCCCGACATGCATTTTAGTATATGGGCGACGATGTGGTGTTTTTACAGATGAGTAGTAGGCTTACTTACAGTTTAAATATCTGGCTGTAATTCGCGTAGCCCCCGTCCTGTGGATACCCACAGGTCGGGACGCTCGTCTACTACAATTGGTGTATTAAAGCATCTCCATAGCGGAAGTCTTCTTGATCAAATGAATTGAGACGAGTACGACTTTCAGTGTTCCGTCTACTAAATAGATTTTCGAGATGTTAAAGATCTATATGTCAATCTATCTATCCTAAATTTCCCCAACGCACAGTTCCTACTCTATTCCCCATTCCTGTACATCTGTCTGTTTTCGAAGGTTTGGACAGCCCCGATGCCGCTGCTGCAACCCATTTGGGTTCTCTTGCACCATGTCGCATGACCCTTCCAGCGGGTTAGATTGGCATGTGGCGTTTGACGCCACGCGAGAGGCGCTGCTGGAAGATAGAAGCGATAACGATGACCCTGTGTTGGTGGTGCTCCGAGGACGATGGGAGGAAGAGGATAAGGAGTGGGAAGCCGCCGCCGCAGCTTCGACTTCCTTCGAAGGCTCTGTGGTTAGCAGAGCGCGAAACAAGAGCAGAAACTTCGAGCAGGGCGTGAACAACATTTTGAACGGATCCGGCTTGAAAACAGACCGGAAATGCTTCAGAGAGCTGCAGTGAGGGAGTCGGAAGCGTGCAAGGCTTTCCGAGCCGAGGAGGTGTGTGTTCTCTAGACCGGTTGGGCAGGCATTTCGGTTTGGAGAAGGTGCAGAGACCTACAGGCTGCACAAATTTGCTGCATGTGCCAATCTATTCTCCAAATGTATCTGGGCAATAGGCCAAGCTTTCGATATATCCTACCGCTCGATACACCAAAAATCAATATATTCCTTATTCCATAGAAAAACAGACTATGTTGCGGGAACCACTTTTTGAATCTACTCAAATCTAAATTCTATTGATCAAATAGACTTCCGCGTTAGAGATGCTCATACGCATGACAGAATTCTGCAACCATTTGGCAAAGTTACTGTAAAGAATATTTTTATTACATTGGAGAATTCTGCAACGTTTTTTTGCACGAGTTGTTTTACGCTTAGACTTCTCTACTGTAATCTGGGAGTATTTATTTATTGCATTGCACACACCAGTCGACATCGACTCCGACGCATGCAGACATGGCAAGAATGCGCGGGTGTCAACGTCGACTCACCAAATCCTTGATCAGGGAACGAGCGCTAGAATGGAAACGTATTACCTTTGGGCTTATATTTCAGTGGTCGCAGCTTGTGAAAGTTTCCACAGAGCTGCTGCACTGGGTTCTCGCGGCATATCTGCGAGCTCGACCAGTCTACCGTAGCCATTTACGACGGACGGGAGCCGTATCTCTATCAAACTACGCGTTCAAATTCAATTCGTTTACTTTCTCTGAGTGTATTTTCAATATTTGCTTCGCGGAGCAAGACATCGGCCTTGCAGTTAGTGCCATAGCATGGTCTCAGACACATAAAAACACAGAAAGAAATCGTTAGTATGTCTCTACTATTCTTTCCCCACTCATCAGCCTTCCACCCTGTGGCGCTCATCGAAATACGTCTGGATACGTTTATATCTGTCCTGAACGCTTTTCCAAGTGAAAGGACAAGTAACGAGCCGTGTCGTGTTCGCCTTGTTTGTAGCAGTCTCAAAGCACTCTTTTGTGGTGCCGTTTGGGGCTACAGGAGCTTTTGAAGCTGCTATTTCTAGCACTAAGACAAGAGTGTCATCTGGGGTAAACTTGGGTCGACGACTTATTCGTGTATCGTTGTAAGGGTTTGATCGAGGGGCGCGATCCATGTGTGTCTCGGAGGTAGATAATGGAGGAGTCACACAATCGAGCGAGAGGTTTTCTTCGCTTGGAGGAGCAATGATCGCCATGATGCAGTTGAACTTGCAAGGAGGTTGCAGGCTTAGTTGGCTGTCAAATAGTGGGTTTAAGTTCCAAGTATCTGTTTCGCGCCATTTCCATTACACGGATTGCCAAAAACCTTTCAGTTTCCAGTTCAATAAAAAATCCGATTTCTGCAACTTTGGTCACGCTGTTTTACAGAATTCGGAAATATTGCACCTCTAGTTTCTTTTTTAAACTGCTTTTCCAGGATTTCTTTGGTGTAATATCTGTAATATCCCTAATACCGCTATTGATCACTATACCGATCAATGGATGATTTTCGCTTCTTGTCGTTGCAGTTGTACTATTACCCTCTCTCTGGAGGCCAAGTGAGGCTACAGCTATCCATAGTCTTCCCGGATACTGAACCGTTGGCAGAGCGATTCTTCCAGATGGAGTCTTCACAGGTTACTTGGTGAACATTTGGGTGTGTTGGGAGACCAGATACCCCACGCCCTGCATTAGGCCGGATCTCGCAGCTGGTGCGGTGAGCTGAGCTATAGCAGTAAATGATAGTCCACCTGTCGAATCAGGCGAGTAGACTTAGAGTAGTTGAATGTCCGCAGACTCCTCTCCAAAGAAAGGAGGGTAAACCCGGGAGGGATGGTAGGACTCTCGCGCAGAGAGATCCCCTAGAGTGGGGTTTGGAGGCAAAAGGAATTTTCTCAGGAACTACAACTGCGTAGCTAACCTAACCAGGGGCGTCCCTAGGTTGGGAGGTACGCGAGGTAGGCGCTGGAACTGTCTCTCCAAGGAGGAGGATCCTGTGAACTAGAGTAGTCAGTCAATGGTCCGTCTAACCCCACGGGTTCGGAGGGCTAGAGGTATCACCTACGTTGGTTCGGAATCGGAAGGTTAGGGGATACCTCAATTTAGAGGGTTTTTGGACCGAGCGGGCAAAGTAGAGCCAAACGCTACCAACGTCTGTTTCGTCCCTAGAATGGGAGAACGCCAAGCGCTGCACTAGTTGCTACCTCACTCTAGAGGGCGTCCAAGGGACTGTTGGTTTTCGAAAGGGAGAGAGTTGAGGGTGCTCGTTGGTGCCGATCGACTAATGATCCCCCTCTCAGGTTCCACTCTGCTAATCAGAGTGCATTTTATTTACTTAGTCGTTGCAGTAGAGATATAAGTAAATATAACTAATGTTAAATGATATATCCACTAACACTGTAAACAGCAGATCCATGGTCCGGAGCCGCACTTTCAGAAGTGGAGACAGCTGTCGCGAGTGGTACTTCCTAGCGCTGGAAGGGTAGAGGTACTTGGCAAGCCCTGAACGGGCGCTGTGTCTGTGGTGCCTACACATGAATAGTGGTGCGTAACTTGCTCGGGCACCTGTATGGTGTGCAACTCCACTGGTTCCATACGTTGCAAACGGGTGCGTAATGTGTAAGCGGTGTCCCACGTGTAGGGGCTTGGCAACCGTTCCATCCATTAGAGGGTAATAATACAACCATTGGAGGGTAATAATGCAGCCATTGGAGGTTTCGGGATTTAGGGGGCAGTAATTGTAAATATTCAGCCAATGAGGCTTGTCCACAATGCTTGCAATTAACAGTCGTGCTATGGACAGTCTTCAACCTTCCTAAAAGGAGGGAAGAAGGGAGTGACTTGGAAGATGATAGAATCCCTGCACCGAAGAGAGTATTAGACAAGAATCTGAAGGGATTATGGCAGGAAAAACTCGGTATTCGATCCGGCGCTAGCTAATCTGACCTGTTTCCACCCTTAGTTGTAGGGTGCAATGTCTAGGCGAGCCCAATTTTCCTTCAAGGGTTATAAATCCGTAAGGAACCCCGGTGTGTCTAGCGGTTTTCAGGAGAAGCTGTCCCTCAAAAGGGACAGGATATTGGTGGGAGCCTCGAAGGAGGAGCGGTTTTTGAGTTAAATGCGCCTGTTTGCCCCTAAACGTGTTCAGCGCAATGCCTACGCGCAGATACTGTTCGGTCTCGAGTCTTCAGACCGAGGACGAGCAGGAATCGGCTAAGACCTTAAGGACAGGGAGCCCTGAAAAGGGTTGTCCTTGACGATGAAAGCTCCCCTACCGGTTGATAAATAAATGGGTCAAAAGGGATATTGTGACAAAAGGATGAAATCTCCCGCAAGGGATGGTGAAAATATGAGTAACAGGGAACGGAACGCGAGTACATAGAACCCCTTGAATAACCGAAACCTGTTTCTAACCTCAACATGGTAGAGCTGAGAGAGAAGGGCTTGGAATGTTGTTCTCAACCAGAGAAAATTCGTAGGGGAGAGCCTCTCGTCCTCATAAGGTGTACTTCAGGCCAATTATGGCACTAAAGGTAGATATCATCCAGATTACAGGTGATTAAAAGCTGTGCCATATCGTAATACGCCTTTGTGGCAAGGGATTATGTCTCATTTCGAGACAAAATAATATCTTCCCACCGACCAATCAGTTCATATTGGCTGTACCACCCTCGGAAAATGGATGGTTCACCTCACTTGGGACGTCAAATATAGTAAATATGCACACCCCTAAGAGTGGGTGGGGGTGTCTACAGTAGTGCACTCGGACTACTTCTGATAAGCTGTAGTGTACCTAGATAGTATTAGTCCGCACCGTAATATCCTTTGTTGAGAGGAGTGGTGCCAGCAGAAGCGTCAGTAAGGCGCTTGGCATTCAACCTGCCAAGTGTTCCAAAATTGACATCCCAGAGGAATGTTATTAAAGAATCATAACTGATTATACAAAAATATTATAACATTTGAAATTTCACCAGCGCACCAATGGGTAGGCAGTATGTTTTGGCAGAACCATAACCTATTTCGCGTCATATACTCGGCTCGCCTCGAAACGTTTGCGCCCTTTCTCGTGCTGACACATTGACTGTACTTCCCCGGCCGTTGGATGTGAGCGTCCGAACAGCTGTTCGAATCTTGGGTGTAATCTCTAACGGGACGGGCCAAATGACTAATCAGTTCGTTCGCCACGTTAGAGGTTACACCAACAAACAAATGTACTGGGCCCGCAATCTCTCCCCTCAGGGGTGGAATGATCTGGCCTTATAAGGCTTAGAATAGCGTGTCGCTCGAAATGGGAAAGTATTACAACGACATTACGGGTACAAGAAGGGGCCGGGTACATGGTCCTGTGTGATATCACTGTTTTGGCCGTCGGGGTATTTTCATGAGACGGGAGCCGGCTGGGGGAAAGCCGCGGGCTTTGCTGTACCCAGTGGCTGTTGGTGGGTGGTGGTGGGATCTCCAAGTCTCCCTTGCGAATGGGCGGGATACGGGGGATCCGGACCTGAGGTAGTGAAGGCGATCCCGGATCGCTGGCAAAACCATTTTTTTGCTTCGATGCTGATGGCACGCCCATCGAGGCTAGCTCGGACCCCTCGGGTCTGGCATGGCGTTGCAGGGCGCCAAGTCTGATACCTCTCCCTGTGGGTTGGCGTTCGGTTGGAGGGTTAGATATGACAGGCGCAACCGTAATCTGGTCCGAGCTGACCTGTTCCGGTATGTATTCGATGGCCAGTTCGAAGTTGGGGCCATAAAATCCGATCAGCGGGTATGGGCCGACGATCTCGAAATCCAGCTTGTTTTTGCTTTGCCTCGAAGGGCTTTTTCTTCACCTTCTTCTGGCGACACAACGCGGATTTCGTTGGAGACGTAGACCAGGTCGCCTACTTGGATGTTCCTTTTTGCGGGTCTCACCTTCTTATCGAAATTGCCGTTGTACCTCCCATGTACAATGAGCAGCGATTGAGAGGCTCAGGCGTAAATTTCCAGTAATTTCAAAAAGAAGTTAGCCCGTACAAACAGGGTACTGGGAAGAAGATCTAGGTTGTCGGTCGTTAATTGGAAGGAGAAACGCAGGAGCGTCAGTTCCAATGGCGAACTGGTCGTAGACCTGTGGAAGCCTCTGTTGTAGGCGAACACCAACGCGTTGAGGTAATCTTCCCACAGATTTTGGAGATCAATGACATAGTACGGGAAATTCCTAGTAGATTGCGGTTCATCCTCTCGACCAATCCGTTGGTCTGGGGGTGATACTCTGTAGTGTAAATGTTTTTGATTCATAGGTTACCGCATGAATCCCGGAATATTTCGAACTTAAATTGTGACCCATTGTCCGAAAGAACATCGTCTTCGGAGGCCGTAGATGAAGACCCAACGAATCCAGAACTCCTTCGCAACGGATGCACCTGTAATGCCCGCGAGCGCCATAAATCGCCACAGTTCGATTTTTGGATCATATATAATAAGGATGAACCTCCGTTCCTGGGTAGTGGTTGGGAGCGGGTAAAGATTATCGATTGACAAGTCAATTTGGCCTTCGCCACCCCCCAATTCCTTGCAGCCCTGCTTTCGCGTCCCGCACCCCGGCGGAAGCCGAAGTCCTGCATGGGCGAATCGGGCCAGAGGGGTGGCTGACGAAGGCCCCACCCTTAAAGAAAATAGTACATACTAATAAAACAGTAGCAATAGGTATTACAGCAGTAGCACTTACAATAGTAATGTTAGTAGTAGTTAGTGTATATAGCACTTACTATAGTAGTAGAACAGTAGTAGTAGTACTTATTAAGCGTTTTGGCACCACAAGTCCACTGCTAGCAGCTTCAACCTTTTCACTTCCTCCTCCCCATCCCCGAGTGGCACCGCTTCAAGTGGAAGTGTCCGCATCACTGCATCTAACACCTCTCGGAATGCCCCGTACACTGTTTTCTTTGCCATTCTGAAGTACACCATCATGTCAGTGTAAGAACGTCCAGCCATTAATTGTATAAACACACAAAGTGTAATCTCGGTATCAATAAACACATGAATGCAGAGCATCGCCATTGCCACATTTGAGGCAACGAAGGGCCGTATATTATTCGCCAAAGTCGCGAAGGCCTCTCGCAAAAGATAGTAACGTCTCCTGAAGATTTCGTCGCTGATATCATTCTTACATATCCGAAAGAATTTCCGTTCGTATGGCCTTCACGGTCCCCGGCTCTCAATGCCAGCAACGCTGCCCATCCATATGCCTAGAGAGAGTGCTGATAACGTATGTTGCGTACGTTTCCTCAACGACTTCATCCTGGATTTCTTATTCCTGTCCCGAGGATCGAACCTTTCCAAACCCAGCTCCTCTCTTAAACTTTCCGTGCCGAAGTGCGAATAACTTCGTATACGATGATATAAGTTTCACAGTATATGGCCCATTATTATGGCTTGGTACGAGTTTGGAAATATTCAATGAGGCCCTTGCCGCCGTCAGCAAAGCCCGTACCATCGGGGCCAGAATGGCACCTAAAATTCTATAGCAGTAGTAGTTAGAATATACAGAAATTACTATAGTAGAAGTACAGTAGTAGTAGTAGTGCGTAATAAGCGTAGTACTTAGTTAGTTAGTAGATAGAGCACTTAATATAGTAGTACAGTAGTAGCACAATAGTAGTCGTGCGTATTAAGAGTTTAGGGAAGCCGAGACGTAGGGAGGCGGATCCAAACAGTTAACAACATGTCTGGAACTAAGAAACTATTCAGTAGTGTAGCGCCATATGTTCCTTAGCGGTACTGTACTCAATAGCTGCTTGCCAAGTGGGCAAACAGATATTGAGCTTTGCTACCGCTGGTTCTTACTACTGGACCGATATTGGCGGGCATGCTACAAATTGAGTAAAAAATATTAAATTGTGCGGAAGCGCCTCCCTCTTTGGGACTCATACTTGGTACATTCATTACATATAGGTAGCAAGGAACGCTCGGGGGCCTTCGGCCCCGAGCTTATTATCCCCAGGCGGGGAACCGCCCTTTGCAGGCTTCGCCCTCTGACCCTCTGTTCGTGTTTGCTGAGCGGCTTAAGTTTATGAAATACACTGGTTCGTTCCCGATAACGATTCTAATGAACTACTGATCCCAAGGAACGCAATTGGCAAAACCATCTCTTGAATGCCTGCTTGGCATAAAAATCCATTGAAGAAAGTAAATGAAACAGACACGAGATCAAAATGTAAGCAGGACATACTAATCGTACTACCACTGCTACTTCTCCCAGTGAATCCAACTGATTGATCCAACGCAGGGTTTCATACTTAGACAGGCATCGTGTGTATCCTGGACGCTGGTATTGGTGTTTCTTCCTCCTCTTGGAGGACGGCAATGTACTCTGACTTGCAGACTGGGGGACAGAGCCACGTACACCT